>CAXHUL010000702.1:239916-336413 GCA_964019695.1 Loripinus fragilis
GTGTTTTAGGAACAGCAAAATGTAGGGTGAATATTTGGACAGTAAATTTTGGCCTGTGATGTTTCTAGTTTTGAAATAAAGAAGCTGAATGAACATAACAACTGTTTTAGCTCAATATTAAGGAATTCGGTTATTTTTAGAAAATTGGTCAAATGCTGAAACTCCCACCTGAGATTTTGAAAACTTGAGCATGGTGACATATCTTTTTATTTCATAAAATGACAGTCCATACATAAAACAAACTGTGTGCAAAGATTTGAAAATATTTCAATGTGGGAAGTATTTAGTAGCAAGTGTCCTTAAATCGTATTGGACAACGCTTAAATTTATTCTAACCTGACGTACACGGGTGTTTGAGTCCTTACAGACGATGCAAATCTACATGTCTGCACATTTAATTACAACTATCATTTTACGGTTCCCCATTAAAACTGGAGATTGATCATCAAATACTACTACTGTCATTCTCCTCCTTCCACAGATTGAAGAAGGACTGTTGTCAGCTTCAAGCGAAAGTATGTGCTCGGAATACTGTTTAACCACTTTGTCTAAGCTTGCCCAGACTGACCGTCTCGACATGACCATGATAGCTATTGACCTCAAACCAAACAAACAAAGGACCTCGGACAGTCTTAATGAAGGATTGCCCATAAATGACCAGAGAAAAGTTTTAAAGAAAATGATATTTTTTCTATGAAAAAGATAGTAGCTTTTACCCTCGAATTATCAACAAAAGCTGTTTTCTCATTGGACAAGTAACAATTGAAAAATATGGGTTGAAAACTCTGTTTTTGCTCTTCAACATATAGAAAATAGAAAAAGTTTTACTGAAGTGCTTCCCCCCCCCCCCCCGTGACCAAACTAATCCTTTTGCATACAGTTGTAGTTTTACATTACATACATCATATAAAAACGGCATGATTGGTCACGGGGGGGAACGCTGTCAAAATGCTCAAAAACACTATATGATAAAAGCTTATTTGAAACATATTTTGTAGTTAGCTGTGCATGCATGTTTGATGTCATGGTCAACGTTTCAATAACAATTCGTTCTGAAAACGAGATATTTAGTTGTATTGTTATTGAAATACACTGTAGCTTCAAATCAACTGGCTTCTTCAGAAGTCAGATGATTTGGATCTACATTGCATTTTACAATGTCCCTTAAAGTAAAGTACTACCACTGATAAGTATTGATTTTTATGGCTTGAATAATCACGTTTTAAATTTATTAAAATCAAATTTGCTTCATGTATTCTTTAGGTCTTAATGACATCTTTGATCATATTTACTGCACCAGACCTAGTAATTTCTCAAACATTTAAAATAGCATGTTGAAATATCAATATTATTTAAGGCAGTACTTAACTTTAAGGTATCATATGCAGTGAGAAAAGATGATATCATGGTTACTACTGTTAACTGTCTGTCGCCTTCTATAATGTAGATGATACGGAGATCGTTTTTTTCCTGGTGATTTGAGATTTATTATTGTCAACTACTTTAGAAATGCGGAGGAAATTTGAGGTTCAATACTACCAACTAATTTTTTCTGATATTAGAAAGGCGGTAACATCTTTTATCTTACATTAATTGATCGAGACTGTTTTAAATTGAAAAAGATTCGCATCTGTCCCTGGGGATAAAAAAATAATTTTATTTTCAGTCTTGAACAGAAATAGAGCCTGCGTTATACTGCTTCGGTGCATTTCTTGTTAACGTTTACCCGGAAGACCATTCAAAGATTGCATAATACTTCTAACTTGTGTTAGACAACCTTATACAGATGGAATATTCTATCGAGTTTAATACAATAAGCTCAGGTATTCAATTATATATTGTCAAGGGCCACAAGCTAAAACAATATATTTACATGTATACTCATATTTAGAGACTTTGTGATGCTTGTTGCACATGCCAAAGATATGACAATGTTAAATATCATATAACACGCAAAGCGAGCAATTTTATTGTAATATGAATCAGCATATGGGATTTTACCCCGGCATCCAATTTAGGTTACCTTGCACCCCCCCCCCCCCCCCCCAGGACAATTTTTCATGGGTGCCAAATTGTTTATTGGGACCCCCTGGATGGGAAACGAAGGTGTCCTCAAAAAAATTTTGGTTTGGGCTATGTGAAATTGCATGGTTTCTATGCCAACCCATAGCGAATTTGAGAAGGGGGGTTTGCCTACAAAACTACTCATATCTCAGCTGTTTCTTATCTTAGACTACTAAACTTAATACCAAATTAAAGCTTAGACATATGCCTATTACCCCCTTGTTGCATATGGAAATTATCTAATTTGCATATTCATAAATATTTATGAAAACATTAAAAATGTGTTTCACGAATGGGGGTATACGTACAAGATCAATAATATCTCAGTTGCTTTTAGTCGTAGAGTACTAAAATTTGTACTAAAATAAAGCTAAGACATAGGCCTTTCATTCCATGGTCAAATTGTAACATTGATTATATTAAAACATGCAACAATGACAATATTGGGATGAAATCAGCCTATTTATATTTGTAATGATTTTCCCTTATTTTTTAGCGTTTGTATTAATATTCATGAATATGCAAATTATGCAAATAAGGTACGCTGCATATTTGACCATGGAATGAAAGGCCTATGTCTTAGCTTTATTTTAGTACAAATTTTAGTACTCTACGACTAAAAGCAACTGAGATATTATTGATCTTGTACGTATACCCCCATTCGTGAAACTCATTTTTAATGTTTTCATAAATATTTATGAATATGCAAATTAGATAATTTCCATATGCAACAAGGGGGTAATAGGCATATGTCTAAGCTTTAATTTGGTATTAAGTTTAGTAGTCTAGGATAAGTAACAGCTGAGATATGAGTAGTTTTATAGGCAGACCCCCCTTCTCAAATTCGCTATGGGTTGGCATAGAAATCATGCAATTTCACATAGCCCAAACCAAAATTTTTTTGAGGACACCTTCGTTTCCCATCCAGGCGATCCCAATAAACAATTTGGCACCCATGAAAAATTGTCCTGGGGGTGCAAGGTAACCTAAATTGGATGCCGGGGTATTTTGGTAGTGATCGCAAACTTGAAAAATTCTCCTTAAACGTCCATGCTAACATATTTAGATAGGGCTAATATTATTGTTTTTGGTCTGAGTCCGTACTTTGTGTATATGAGAAACAATGGTCTGGTGTCACTGCGCTTTGAACGCAGGGCTTGTCTTAGCCTTCGCCACTCGCCGCTGCAGTAAGTTCTTGAATCTCGTGTGATGACCCTTTCGAGTCGATAAATTTAACCATATTTTATTCCCCTAGCTGATCGAGTCTTCTGGCATTTTGAGGCCGTCTCTGTCCCGGGGTTTCTGTCTGAACAAGTTGTGTTTTAAACAAGGAGCAACATAGGTTTTTGACAGTAGGCAGGTAGTGAGATGTTGTTTCATAAATTTCTGTTTAATAAATTTGATTTGTTTTTTGTATGGTTATTATTAACTAATCATGAGACACTTAGCAACATAAAAATAGTTTACATTTACGGGTATGTGGCCACTTTGTGGCGTCTTCCGCCAAAAGATAATAGAGAGCGTCGCAAACTTTCTGACATGACCACAATTTATATTTTTTAGGTTGTTTAGAAGTGAAAAATGCGTTTTCTCATTACAACCCAACTAAAGTGAGCCCTCTCTGTTTGTTTAATTAAAGTGTATGTTCATGGTTTTGAACATTTTACTTAAATCAAAAATAAATATTTCATAATGTACTTATATATTTTTTATAGATCAACCCCTCATCTGCTAAGTTAATTATGGCAGTGTTCTTTGCCTTAATCTAAACATCTGGGGGCTGCCATATTACAGTAATGGACATTAAAAGATGGACAGTAACCTCTATTTCAGGTCAGCTAAATGACTCATGGAATCACTTTGCTAGTGGTCCCATACATTGCTTCATTTCAATATTGGATAATTGATATTCTGTTTTAATAACAATTATCAGTAAGATTAATGGAAATTAGAATGTTACTACTATTAAAAGAAAAGTATTTTGTTTTTCAATATGTTTCAGTTGATTTTGCAATGTCTTATTGTACCCAAAATGAAGAGTTCTTACAAAATATCTCGTCTGCTATAGTAATAATTAGTGCTTTAAGGGTTGAATTTTAGAAATAATTATCAAACCTTGGCCCATGTATCAAAATATAGTCATCTATGTACACACTGCTTAAAATATTACTTTGAAACATTTTTAATTTTTGCCATTATCAAGGATTTAAGACTTTGGTCTGGTAGTGTGTAAGCAGGTCATAGTAATTCCAGTCAACTTGTTAGGAGCTCATTGACCTGCAAATGGCCAGACCCCCAGTGCCGACTTAAAGTAATTAATTACAGGCTAATTGTAAGGATTGCACACGCATTAAATGAATGATTATTCATACCATACTGTAAGCTCTATAATAAATGCATTTAAAAAAATGTGAATTTCCCCTTTAACTCAGTTAATTTTTCTTTCATAAGATTATGAGTTAACGTAGTAAAGAGAGTAGAGAAATCATGTGTAGACACACTAGATGCTAGAAACCCTATTGATTTTAATTTGTTAAGAATTTCACCTGATTTTTTATCAGACCAAAATAGTTTTTTACCATTTCTCTCAAAAACAGTTTCACAATATTTTGTAACAATACTACTAAAATGGTTATAATCGCAGTAAGCCAAGAAGTCAAAATTGTTGACAACTCAGTAGTAGTACATGAGCTAGAGATAGCAATAAAACGTGAGTTATAGGGTCTTATATGATGTTTTGGTAACCAGTAGAACGTAGGAAGCTTGCTATGATCCTCATCAACAAATACACCAAACTTAGCAGCCATATGGCATCGATGTCTTTCAACGACAGACTTCTCGTCAAGCACATGCTCATAGGTATTAGCAGAGCCAAGTTTTTACTTTAGGGTGTTAATTAAGTACATTTTTCATACGACCACAACGTTGTTAGATGCCTGATCTGCAGTCGCTAAAACAAGCTTCCTATGGAATTCCTGGACCAAATTCTTTAAATATTTAAAAGTGAATTTAGGTTTAGGTGGAAGAAGATGTAAATTATTATAATAAAATGAAATTCTACTATCAATAATTTTACAAATATTTATCATTTTTTTCTTATATCTTATATGTAAGCATTTTTCTACATCTCACGGAACATTACTATTTTGGAATGTCTTTACATTAGACCTACCTATTAATCTAGCTAAAGCTGTCGGTACGTGAACCTTAGTCGCAAATGAAACTCATTTGAGCCGTGGCATGTGATTTCCAACAATTTCACATTTTGACAGGTGTGGACTCGTACGGGCCTGTGCAGCCTCCTTTTGGGCTTGGGGGCTCCGGATGGTGTTCGGTCGGTGGTTTGGCAGTCGTGGAGTGCTCAGGCGACTAGCGGGGGCTCTGGTCGGGCTGCCCTTGTGCGCGGGCTGGTCTGGGGCTTTGATGGTCGCGCATACAGAATTGTTGGAGATCTCATGCACTGGCTCATTTGTAATCTCCTAAGTAAGTCACTGGTTTTAGTTCTGTATTATGTCTCAAAAATTTGTCCATATTATAGAATACAAAGAGTTGCTAAAAGATATATTAACTTGTTTCTTCAATGTACGTGTAATTTTGTGTTTGATACAAGGGAAAGAACCTATCATCACTCGCGAATCTCTGCCAATGTACGTTTATCGAACATATATGCAATATAAGGGTGCAGATGCTTGTATGCTACAGGGAATCTATGTGGTCGTCTGTGGGTGGCCGTATATATAGAATCCATGCAATTCACATATCAATTTCATAGTTAGACCAGGCCCATAGGCCCTGCTTGAAGCGCTGAAAACGATTGAGGAACCAATATTGATCCGCAAGTTTGACAACTAAGCGCATGTGCTAACGTTGACGAGCTCTCAAAATGATTTTATGGGAACAAGACAGTTCATCAATAAGACAATTCACCGACTTGGTTTTAAATAACACTAAAACCAGTCAAAATATAACTTTTAAATAACATGTTTTCAAAGATATGGTCTTAAAATACCAGCACTGGTGTGAACTTTGAAGTCGTCTAACGATGATGCTGATATGGCACTGGCAAACAGTTGCAGATGGGAAGCATGAACCCTGGTACGCATTAACTAATTAGTAGGGTAACAAGAATCTTTGTTGATGACCTTTAGTCAATACACCAGTATTTTGCATTATTGTAGAGACACCATGGTCTCTTTCGATGGCACCTTTATCTGCAGGCTTTGATAATACCACGCACGACGCTTGTAAGACTTGCACATCATGCCAAGTCTTAGAGAACATATTTTTTGAAAAATATTTAGGTGTTTTATACTATAACAGAAAAAAAGACCTTGATAACGTTCAACATTTTTGCTAAACACTTTTAGTATACACTCAACAAAATTTCTAATGGGTCACCTTATATTTTCACGCTAGTTTTGAAAGTAAGATTCGGCTGTCGTGATTTAAGACAAACAAGCTTCAAATGATTTGCTTCACTCGGAATCCTCGTTTCTATTACGCAATCGCATGAAGACAAACACTACCAGCAGCATAATTATAGAAATTCAGCTTTATGCATGCAATTTACATAGGAAGTTCGCACTGTTCTGTATGCCTCATTATCTGCGACACTGCATTGAAATTTTCTGCGTTTATTCATTACTACTAAACGTCACTGTTCTAGTTTGGAAATTGAAAAACTTGTAAAGTGCTTACAAATTGATTTTTTAAGTTTTACATTCAAACGGGAAGTGCGCAACAGCAGTGAAATGTTTACCATCACAAAATCAAGTTCTATTCTGTTAAGTCATTCTTGTTCAGTTAAAATAAAATGCATACATCAATTTAAGCGTGAGCTACTGATGAATTTTAAAAATTTCAAACAAAAGTTATTATTTAAAAATGCGTTAAAGTTCTACTTTAGTCAAAATTTCAAGTGTTTGATGTTTGTTGAAGCCGGCTAGACCAGTTTATCACCAACTGCACTTTAATTTGATATAAACCTTCAATCAAAACTATTTTTCTTCAAGAAGCATTTTTTTGCATTTTAACTAAAACAAACTGTGGATTGAAAGACAACATTTTTGAAAGACCGCTGACCTTTTGCCCTTTACACTGCAACTGCACATATTTAGGCAAAAAATCATTTCAATGTTATTAGTGCTTGGTAAGAAATAATGAGTTTAAAAAGTGACCAATTAGAAATTTTCTTAAGTGTATTACCAGTAAGACAATCTCACCCAATGAAGTCAAGGTTGCTGCATACTAAACTGTGGCCTGTTAGAGTGTTGAGTATGCAGCACCTACTGGAATTTTAATAAAAAAACACACTTAACACCCCACAAAAAATGCAATCAAAGAGTACCACAAAAACACACGATCTTTATCAGGATAGAGAATGTTTAAAGAGCTCCTTTTTGCCTATTGGAACTTATAAAAAACAGTCACACACAAAAAACATGATATGAGGGCCTGGATGGGGTATAATTATTAGTGAATAGTGAATAAGAGCAAAAAATAATGAATAGTGAATAATGAGGCTAGTGAATAATGAGCAAAAAAAATAATGAATAGTGAATAATGAGGCCTTAAAAAATAATGAATAATTCTATTATTTTAATGAATATAAGAAAACATAATGAATAGTGAATAATGAGTTTTTAATGAATAATGAATAAACCAAAATTGAGTCCAAAACTGTTAAAATGGCTTCTCTTACACGCTAGGTTTTCATTTTTTTCTGGGGGAAACCCCCAGACCCTCCCTCCATATTTCGTGACGGTAACATTTATTTTAAAGATAGTATGCACCAGTCATTTGTATCCACTGCCCCCTACCGACAGAGATGGGAAGGGGGTACTTTTCACTATTCAAAGCCCTGGTAATAGCTCCACCATGTGGGAACAAGCTAATAGTAACAACCCTGCTCTTAGCCCCACCCTACACAACAGAAAACCTCACCAGTGTAAGGGTCCAATGTTAAACCCCAACACCTCCCTGGCACTGTGGGGACATTCAAAAAGTAATTGCCCTGCACTTTAGCTTGGCTATTCACAGGCTATCCCCATGGATACAAATGACTGGTGCATTACTTTCATGTTGGGATTAAAATACTTGAAAGGACAGTATTTATGCCACTCTGTATGTATTTCAACCCATATGTGCTGGTAACATGGACATAATAAAAAGAACATCTTCAAATGTCAATTGAAAACCCCCAGATCATATTCCAGTGAAGGAATTCAGTTCAAATTCAACCAGTTCCTGTTCTTTACCTAAAATTTAAAGCAGGTCTCCTCGACCGAGTGTTAGTCTTGATTGACAAGTCTTCCTCGAAGTCATCCTCATTCACATAGAACGGTCCTAAGTTTTGTGCACTTCAGCAATCCAGCTGCATTGTGTGCCACTACATCCAAGTCCTCGATGCCAAACTTGAGAGGAAGGAGTCTGATTTTCTGTACTAACTCCATCCATTGCTTTGACATTACAGATCCATCAGTATTATGCCAAAGAGGCATCACATATCTCACACACTTTGAATACCTGACTGAGAGCCTCCAGTAAAAACCAGCAAAATGTGGTTGATGGTATGTGGTAGCAGTTGACAGAAACTTCCCCATGAACATTTGCAAGTGTGTGACGACAGCTGGTTGAAATAACCTCCTGCAGAGAGCATATCCCCTGGATAACAGAACTCTTGGACAGCCTTTAGCATTTTATCTTACTTAATTGTTCTTCCTTCAATAGACTGTTCCTTTTCCAGACACCAAGTGCACCTGAATTCAGGCTCATTGCGCAAAGGGCCCTTAATGTCATTGTATTATGTGTGTCTTCATCACAAGCAACCACCAAAGAAGATTGCGATAATTGCTAACCACTCAAGACTGAAAGACAGGGGTCATTTCTAAGTTTTTTCTTCCAGCAGATCCAGATTACAATGTATTTGTAAATTGTAATATTACAAAAATCTGTATTTTCCCATGTTCATCTGCAGGCACTTTTTCTCAATCTCTAATTTTAAGTCTTCAACTTAACCAGCAGCTCATCATCGATCAATGGACTCAGCACTGATTAAGTCACCTGCATATAGCAGATAACATTGGACTGCCTGTATGGAACTCCATGGATGGATTAAGAGATCCCTGCTCAGGACAGGATCTTGATGAAATCCCGATGCGTGCTGCCCAGTGTTCCTATGTTCCTATATTTATCAAGCATTCTATATTTTAGGCAAATATCCTGTATTTTCCTATATTTTGACAAAAAAATGACAATTTACTCTAGAAAAAGATGTGTGCACAGGAATTTTCAACATTTACCCATGAACCCCCAGACCTCTACCCAAATGCAACCAGTCTTACATTTTCACCACAATACAGCATGCTTTCTAGGGCCTGAAAAACACTTTTCGGTCTTTTAACATACTGATATAAAAAATAAGTCTGAGCTTTGTCATGGTCAGATTCTTTTTATCTATCTATTTGAAGTTTATTGTACATTTCGCATGGTGTTTGCTGTTATTAAAGTCCTTTGTAAGCTGATGATTACTTTTTTATTCTTTTATCTAAATATTTTAGCTAAACTATTTTCTGTACCAAAACGTAGTGGAAATCCTGCCACTGCAACAGCAAGCTCCTCGCTGAACTCACAAGGGGAACAACGACCATATACATTCTCCAGGTAACTCACAGCAGGCTATTTACAGTGCACTGCAAACTATTGCATACTTATGAATAGCCATAAGGCTTTTTTAAATTTCTGAAACCAAAATTGCTATAGGACATCAGAGGATTCTGATAAAAGCCATGTATATTATCATTCCAAGAGCGTTGGTCTAGACCAATCAGATTAAAGAACCATCCTAGTGGTCTGAGACAGGCATGGAAAAAGGCTAAGAAACAAACAATGATGCATATAGAATTTAATTTTAAGACTTGAAAATATCAAGATTTTTAGTGAATATTGGAATTGATTGTAATGAATTAGCAAAAAATTTAATGAGGTGAATAATGGGCAAATTTTTTACTGAATAGTGAATACCAGGACCCCCTATCAAGACCCTCATGATATTGACATGGTAAAGAACACCCCTGATAATCTACATGTACATCACAGGAAGAGACTTCGATCGCTAAGTACTGTAGAGTTGTGACTGACTTCAACACTCAAATTAATTGTTAACTCAGAAACTTCTTAAACAAGGCTATTGGCATCATAACTTTGCAAAACCTTTTCTAAATTTAATAGACGATACTATGATTTGATATCTAAATTCCAAGTTGGACTTAAATCTTTTTTGCGCCAAGGACTTTCGGGACCTGTATTCTATGGTGACTTGGTGTATAAATCTAAGAAGATTGTTGGCTCTAATCATTTTTCAGCGCAGTTCATTAGAAAACTTTTTTCCATTATAAAAATATTGGCTAAAACATAAATGTATTGCAACAGACTGCATGCTTGGTGGTCAACCCAATTATGGTTGGCAACTTTGCTTTCCTCTTTAATTGCACGCCAGTGGATCGGACTTTAGACTCTATGCCAATTCCAACTTAAAGACTTATCTATTGATAAGATGGTAGGGGCCTGATGCACTGGCTGTTTGTCGGGCCCAGGGGGGTTGTACCTGTTGGATTTCTTTTACTCTATTAAGTTTTATTTACTTTTGAGTCCTTATTTTTGCTATATCTCCTTTTTATATCTTGATTTATATGTTTTAGGAGATGATGCATTGATAAGGTAGGGGTCTTTCATGCAAACCAAACATCTATGCGTCTTGAACCACATCTGAATTAAGGGTGAGGTTGGCGCCATGAAACTGGTTTAAACCCTCCAGTAATAGTATTTTTTTACTAACCGTTCCAAGGTGGTGCTTTTTTGTGGATCGTTTTTGTTAGTTATGCTTCATGTTGGTGTGTGTTGTGTTGTCATGTCTGTTACTTGTAGCCTTATGGTCAACTGCTGGGAAAGGGCTGGCCTCTTGGCTGTCCTGTTTGTTGTGTTTTGTTACTTTCTCATATGTGCTCTGGTCCACATCAGAATTAAGGGCAGTGAAACAGGTTTAAGCCCTCCAGTAAAATGTTTAACTGGCCGTCCCAAGGCGGTACTTCTTTAAACGATATTTTATGATTTTTCTGTCTTTTGTTTGTTATGCCTTTGTGCGTGTCTGTTTTTATGTGCTTTGTGGTCACCTGCTGAGAAAGGGCTGACCTCTTGGCTCTCGTTTGTGGTGTATAACTCTGAGTTTGTCACTTTCCAAATGGTATCCTGGGTCAAGTGTGGTACTTGATTGTATCGATTCCTGATCTTTGCACCCTCACTTACTTTGTCATGTTAGAAAGCCAGGTCGATTCAGCGGTAAAATGAGTGTGATCTATATACATGGTACGACCAGCACGGATTGATGGTTTTATGTCGATCAAAGTCTTTAGGTAAATATACTCAGAAAAACAATTGAAGTATATTTAGATTCAGTTCCATCTCTAACATTCAATACAATAAAAACTTAATCAATTATGCATGCATTTCATAGTTCCAGATATCTGCAATCAAAATTAATGTTTGATTTAAGTCACGCTTCAGTGATTAAAGTACAGTACATGTCCAAATGGTGCAACCCTCTATACTAAAAAGTCTCAAACATTTAAAAAAAATGATTGAAACCCATTTTTATCGTTTGTATTCCATAATGACTGGCTCCTAAATCATTGCTGGCTCTCGGTCAAAGTATGAAACCTACTTTTGTAGTTGCTGTCAGTGTTTTACCTTCAATTTGTTGTCATATTGGCTGGGTATGCCATATCTGTACATTTTTGTTGAAGAAGTTGTCACGTTACTAGGTGTAATTAACTTTAAATGAATGTGAACAATTGTCTATGGTCAGAATTAGAACATAAGCAATGACCAGGTAAAGGTTGCAGCAAAAAAATATTAACGCTATTTTTTTGCATGTGAACTTTGGGTAAAGAGGGTTGGTACATTTGATGTGGTTTTGTATCGTAATCAATGACCCGTAAATTTTATTTTTCATTTTGCTGAATTGCATATTGATAGTTCTATCAGATACGAAAATATTTTGGTTTGAAATTATTTCTCAAATGTTATATAGTCAAAAGAATTTTAATATCCTTCAATTGTTTTTCTGAGTATATGTTATATGCAAAAGTGTTCCAACTTAAAACAGTTGATAATACCAAGAACCGAGAAATCATGGTCACGTTGGTTGGTCGGGGTTATTTTCGTAAATTCAGATAAAATTGTAAGAATTGATGGTTAACCTAGTGCTTAAAAACTGGTTACTTTGGTGGGGTAAAAGGTTAAACAAAAGAGAAAGAACAAACAGAAATAAACCTCACCAATCCTCCAAATGTGTTTAATAAAGGTCAGCAAAAATATCGCCCAAAGTAGCTTCATTCGACGTAGGTTGTGGCCCTTGGAGAAGGTATAGAGAACTGTTGCTAGTTGGGTCTGTAGGCGCTGACAGAATCAGTCACGTAGGGAAGTGTTCGACAAAGCTACATGAATGGAGACAGCGGGCATCTCTGGTCCTTTTCTATAAAGTTTATAACAATATACAGGTAGTGATAATGGACAAGAGTAGATACTTGCAGAAGGCGGAAGAAAAGCAAGACTTCTAATACTTTTCAGTAACACCGTCCAAATGCCTATACATATGGACTAAGACACTGTTCTTTCCCCATAACTATTGCAGCATGGAATGGACTTAATACCGAAGCTACCGAATAAGTACTGGGGAGACAGTTGATACGTTTAAGTCCAAAGTATAGGACCTAAGGTTTGGGCAGTCGCATGGCATGGATACTTTTCCTGAGGAAATTACACGCGGAAAATGTACCAATTATCGTAAGTGAGTATGATCAGGAAATGCCACATTCACAAACTGTAGGCAAACCCATGGCACCGCGAGGAAGAGCCACTCAACCATCACGAGACACAAGGAAGACAAATTAAGCAAAGCAGCCAGCTCTCTCTTCCCCATCAAGATGATTGCAATACTGGAATGGACATACAGTAACATACAACAAAATATAGACCAATTACAGACTCCCACAATGGGAGTAACAATAAACAAAAAGTCATAGCTGCTTAGTCAAAATCTTTTGAGCTGACCCCGATGATATGCCAACACTATGAGCAATATTTTTCACTGTATACCTTGCATCTCCATTAATCAGACATTCCACAGCAGCAATATTAGCATTGGTAACACCAGATTTGGGCTAACCAGGATGTGAACCGTCTTTGTGGTTAATGAAACCATCTTGAAATTTCTTGTGCAACATGAAAACTAACTTTTTGGACACTGCAGATGTTCTATGTATCTGACACAACTCATTATAAGTTTGTGAACCGAAATATTCTGATTAACATGAATCAAATTTGCTTGAGTTTTCATTAACACACGCTATTTAGCCAGTGTATTCGACTGCACATGTTGAAAGAGTGACAGATTCAAACAAAATTTCGTTTCCATATTCAAAACCACTCCTCCGTGAAATTACCGCAATTTCAAGGAGTTTATTACAGCATATGGTAAGGAGGCGCATGCGTTCCAAAATTAAATGAACGCCCCTCGTAGATAAGTCTTTAAGTCGGAAGGGGCATAGAGTCTGAGGTCTGACCCGCCGGTGTGCAAATAAAGAGGAAAGCAAAGTTGTAAATCGTGATCGGTTTTGCCACCAAGCATGCAGTTATCGCAATACGTTAATGTTATAAACGGTATCTTTAAAATGAGAAGTTATTTTGATAAACTGCGCCGAAAAATTATAAGTGCCAACAAATTTCTTTAATTTATACACTATGTCACCGTAAAGCACTGGCTCCGAAAATCCCTGGAGCAAGAGAGATTTAAATCCGACATAGAATTTCAGATATCAAATCAAAGTATTAGGGAAATTTGTAGAAAAAAAATGCGACGTTTATGATTCCGATGGCCTTGTTTAAGGAATTTTTGAGTGAACAGTTTATTGCGATTGTTGAAGTCTGCATAGTTAGATACTCTAGCGAACCGGTTGAGTTGAGAAATATAAATTCCGCAGGATGTAGAGCAAGGAATATCACCATCTAAAATTGGTATTTGATATTTTCAAAGTCAAAATCGTCACGTTTGTTGTAAATTTTGGTACAAAACAATATCATTTAAAATGGACAAATGCAAATCCAAAAGCGAGGCTTCAGTATCAGAGGTATTGACTTTATTAAGTTGAAGCTCTGAAAAGTATTTTTGACTTACTATATTGTCAAAATATATATTATTATTATCCATAATATACAGATGTAGTATTCGTCTCAATGTCAAATGAAGGGAGATAAACTAGCCATAATACTGTACTTTGATATGCGCGATTTAATGCGTCTTACCAATGAAAGTTTAAGACATTTTGTTAACTGAGACCACATACATCGAACGAGTGCTAAGCAATTATAGTGTTCCCAAAAATGTTAAGTCAAACCATGGATTTGGAACAAAGGTCGAAATTGTTAGTGCACGAGATATCCTAGTCTGCATGGCATATTATCACAAGGAATGTTTAAACCATAACTTTAGAGTATACCGTCTGTCATGCACCATGATGTCAGTTGATTCTGAATGAAACATATAGTACATGCAATAAAGTGTTTATGATTGTGACTATGTGAATATATCGCTACATACTTTGGAGTGAATTTCTCAAAATCAGCTTCCAAGCATAAGCTAGTTTCTATTAGTGTTCTGATTTATGGACATAGTTCGCCTCCAATTAATTTCAATATGAATTCACCTTTCAAAATAACCTGGAGAACGGATCCTTTAGAAATACATGTAAAGGAGAGATCATTCCAAGTTGAAAACAACAGACTCGGTTTCATTGAGTCTGTTCATGAGAATTTATAGAAAACGCAACAACTCCTGCCCTCCTTCAAAACCTCAGACATCAGTTTTCTGCTTATATTCCTGAAGGGCCAGAACAAAATATCAACATCATATCGATGTACGGGGATAACCGCGGCACAATGGCTACTGTTGCGACCTTTGAACAAGTTTAAAAACGGATCCTTCGTGAATAAAAAGAATCTACCTATTTTAAAACATATTTTGCCATAGTTTACGCAGCGTTGTAATGGGCGTTATTTCGTAACGTTACTGAATCTGTCTTTGTAGCTAAGCAGACAGTTTTTAAGATTTTCTTTCACAATCCATGATCCCCATCTCCAAAAATAAAACCATGCATGTGACATCTGCTAGATAGGTGAAGGCCACAGTTATCTTGTGGACACATACTACAAAATATTATGCTGACCATCAATAAAATAATATGCTGCCTACTGAAGCGTCTTCTCCATCAGGATAATGCACCATTATACGTGTCCGCTGTTGCTAAGGCTGCCATCCATGAATGCAAATTCCACTTGTTCAAACATCAACCGTATTCACCTAATTCGGCACCTCTGATACTACCTGCTTCTCGAGATGAAAACGTAACTCAGCATCCACCATTTCCGCACTGATAATGACGTCATAAGAGTTTTTGATGCTTTCGCAAGAACCAAGATGCCACGTTCTACATGGACGGCTTCCAAATAATTCAGCACCGTGGAGCAAAGTATGTGAACTTGGAAGGTGACTATGTTGAAAAATGAATGCAAAGATTTGGGTCAAAATGAATTTCCCTGTCAAAGGCCTCATACGTATCAATCGCCCCCATAAATGCGGTAACATATCTTAAAGTGATGTTCTTAGCTTTTCATCGCAGAATTTCTGGAATCGGCTATTCCAGTTGAGGATCTGGGCTAATCCATTTTTATTACAATAATCAACCTTTCATAAAAACACAAATAAATAGAGGCCTAATCACCCTGCCCCGGTTGGCAAACTCATCTAAGAACTGTCTGTTTACGAATGATTTGTTCAACCTTTACCTCATAGAGACGCTTTTTAACACTTTTGCAAACAGAGCAGACCCAGATCAGACAGCTCTTGTAAGAGCTGCCTGATCAGGGTCTACTCTGTTTGCTTATACAAATGTGAGGCTGACAAATAGAGGGCTGATCTCTTGGCTCTCATTTGTGATGTCTAACTGTGAGTTTGCCACTTTCCCATTGGTATCTTGGGTCAGGTGTGGTACTTGATTGTATCGATTCCTGATCTTCGCACCCTTACTAACTTTTAATTTGATCCTACATGAGTTGACCTGACAAGTAATTTCTTTGTTCTATGTGCAAATATAATTTTTCATAGTGGGTGGGACTTAGCATGAATAGTCATGAAGGAAATTGCTAATTTAATATGCTTTCCTGTCTGAGCGATTTAGGCCTGGTGTCCAATGAGCTAAGCTTTACTGACTTCAGAAATGCGCACTAGTTTGGTTTGAACTATTGTAACCTAATGATTTTCTGATCGATCTGATTAGTTACGTAACAATCTAAAATCAAAGATCTGTCTTCTGATATTGATCAATTTGCTGCATTGTCTGATTGATTTAAGATTATTCGCCTGGTCGACCGACAGTAAAGGATTTAAACCGCGTTTCAACGGCCTTTATATAGTACAGTAAAACCTGTCATAAGCGGCCACTCAAAAATAGACAAAACAAAGATCTTGATGAGAAATGGTATCTTAATGAAGGTCGAAAGTATTGCAGAATGCTCCCTTGGAGCATTCTGCATTACTTCTGACCTGCATTAAAAAAATATATGTCTTGATAACCAATTTTTGGTCTTCTTTTTGAGTGGCCACTTAACCCCCGGTTTTACTGTATAGATGTGAGCCAAATCATGATATATGCCAGCTTATGCCAATTTTGATACTGATCGCATAAGCACAAATACCTCTGATAAATACCCAGGCTGGCTAGAGGTCTATTGGACATTTGGACATAGATAGATAGATAGATAGATAGATAGATAGATAGATAGATAGATAGATAGATAGATAGATAGATGGATGGATGGATGGATGGATGGATGGATGGATGGATGGATGGATGGATGGATGGATGGACGGACGGACGGACGGACGCACGGACGGACGGACGGACGGACGGACAGACAGACAGACAGACAGATAGATTGGGTTTACAACCAGGCATACAGACTAGCGCATTCATGATAACCATGTCCACCCTTTTATTAAGATTATTTAATTATCTTTTAAATTTGATCACTAAAACTATGCTTTCCAACAATTCTTTTAGATTTATAAACTAAAACACCATAAAATGCAGGTTCTGATATGCCTTATTGCAGAAGAGATTTTAAACAAATATTTATTAGCAATCAACTCTGATTGTCTGTAATAAAACTCTATAAAAAGCATTACGAAGTTTATGGTATCAATAACCTGGCTTTAATAATTTAGAAGTCAAATATTTGATTCTGTTGTTGAAGTCATCAACATGAGAATATTCTCTTGCAAAACGAATAAGTTGCGAAATGTGTACACCACAGGACTGGGAGCGAGGAACATCTCCATCAAGAAATGAAAAATTAACTATTTCAAAATTAAAATAATCCCGTTCATCATAAAAGGGGTTCGTGCATTAAAAGGCTATTTTGGCCCCCTTTGAGGTCAACAAATAAGTTGCTCTTCACAAGTTTCTTCTTATTAGTTTAATAGAACAATAGCCAAAGTTTAAAAGTCTGACAAAAATGGCTGCCAAACTAGGCTGAAAATAGAAAAATTACCATTTTGGAACAAGTTTGAGACATGCATCAGAGGAATTAATATAGAGCACAAGCAAATACCAAAAATATATTTTAACAGATAATGAGAATTTTCACGGCAAACAACATACTAAAAGGGTTTTTTGTATTCGCATGAGCTGATATCTAATTCTTAAAACATTGGTCTCCAAAAGCCTTAAATTTGGCCCAAATGGCATTTTCTCTATTCTAAGCCTAATTCGTCCGCCATTTTGGTTACCATAGAAACGGTAAAAGTAAAATAAAAGCTAGGATATTACACTTAGGTTAATCTTCTAATAAACCAATTGGATGAAATTTATGTAACACCACTTTCAGTTTTTTGGCTCCAGAGGGGGCCAAATTTGCCCCTCAATGCACGTAGCTCTTTTAGATGTAACTATGCACTTAGTAATGTACAAGTCCAAGTCCAAAAAGAGGGCTTCAGTATCTGAGGAATTGGCCTTGTTTAACTGGATTTCAGTAGGATATATCTGACTTACCATTTGTTCAAAATAAGTATTATCAATTTTAAGCAAGTTATGTTGAAGTAGAGGTAAATGCTTCAACATATCTGCTTGATTATTGTCAGAGAGAGACAACATGAAGTCTCGCTCATAACAAAACAAAACAAAAACAAAACTCTAACAAGAAGAGCACAATTAGCAACCATAGGGATACCAACGATTTGTCTATACAATCGTAAGGCAAACCGTATAAATACATTGTCTAAATATAATGGAGAGCGTCACAAACTTTTTGACATGACATTAATTTAAATATTTTAGGTCGTTTAGAAAAAAATGCGCGTTTCTCATTACACGCCAAGTAAAGTGAGCCCTCTCTGTTAAAAGCGTGATCAATTAATTCAGTTAGGAATTCTTTGATTAGATTATAAGGCAATGTAGTATAGAGAGTAGAGAAATCATATGTAGACACTTTAGATGCTACAAATCTTTATATTTTAATTTGGGAAGAATTTCACCTGAGTTTTAATAGACAAAAAAGATTTTATCATTCCTCTCAAAAACTGTTTCGCAATATTTTATAACATGATTTTTAATCGCAGTAAGTCAAGACGTCAAAATTATAAACAACTCAGTAGCAGTAGATGAACTGGAAGTAGCAATATAACGTGAGTTATAGGGTCTCATGATTATGAAGTTTAGATACCAGTATAACGTAGGAAGCTTGCTATGATCCCCATCAACAAATACACAAAACTTAGAAGCCATATGGCATCGATGTGTATCAACAACAGACTTTCCGTCAAGCATAGGTCGTAGCAGTACTAAGCTCTTGCTTCAGGGTGCTTTTCAATCGACCACAACGTTGTTGTTAGCGCAGTCGGTAACGTGTCTGGCAACAGATGCGAGTCTGACTGCAGATCCAGGGGTCGCGAGTTCGATCCCGGCCCGGTCCCATACTTTCGTGGAGATTGATCATGCAATAATTTCTACGGTCATTCTCCTCCCTTCCGCTGAATCATTCAAGAAGGGTTGTTGTCAGTTACAAGCGAAAGTATGTGCACGAAGTACTGGTTAACTGCTTGTTCAAGATTGCCCAGGAAAAAGTGTGGTTAGGTGAACTGACCGTCCAGCAATGACCATAGCTGTTGACTTGGGACGTAAAGCAACAAAACAAACAAACAAACTTCATGGATACAACATGGATTTCATGCCACAGTCTGCATGCTTGGTTGTAAACCCAATCACGGTTTATAGCTATGGGTTCCTCTTTAATTGCACGACTGTGGGTCAGGCCTCAGACTCAATGACGGCCCTGACGTAAGGCTTTAATCCGTTGGTTTGTGCCTAATGCTTGCCCTTGGCTGGTCCCACCGTAGCTCAACATGCTCTGACTATCTGTAAGTTATGAGCCCTTTTCTTTGTTTCATCGTAGTGTGTTAATTTGTTTGTATTGTTTCTCTGTGATGATACACTGTATTAGTTTAGAAGATTTGGTACCAGTAAACTGCATTTAAGCCCTTTGAGGTTTAGGCTGCTGTCCGTTCTAAGGCAGTGGTTCTGTTGTTGTTGATCTGTTTTGGTGTGCTTCCCGTTTGTGGTAGGGTTCTGTGTTTGTCGTTGTCTTGTTTTGCATTACTTTAATTACTAAGTGTCCTTTCCAGTATTGCAATCACTTTGAAGATGAGGAGAAAGCTGATTGCTTTGCATTTATTGTCTTACGGATGTCTTGTTCATGAAATGTTCTGTGACTCTACCTCACAGTGACGTGGGTTGATATGCAATGTGTGATTGTGGTATTTCCTGATCATACTTTTTACGGTTTCTTATAGTATTCTTGGACCCATTTCTTCAAATTTCTAAAAGGAATTTAGGTTTGGGTGGAAGAAAATATAAATTAGTTGAAATAAAATGAAATTCTACTAGAAATAATTAAAAAATATACTTATTTTCCAAGTATTTTAAGCATTATATTCAATATGCTCTCGTTTGCATAATTGATTACAAAACTCTTGTAAGGAGCCAGCAAATTTTTCAGTCAGGATGGTCCATCGTATATATACCACAGGTTTTAATTTCCAAACACATATTGTATTTCTTTCTCTGAAGATTGTTTTTATGTTAGCGAATAGTGCTGACCCTGCGTCTGTTTGCCAAAGTACCCGGATTAGGGGTTTCTGGTCCACAAAGGCTTACTAATTTTTATAGCTGCAGTATTTAATTTCTACAAATTATGTCTTACATTTGATTTACTCTTTATTCGGATAATTTGCTCAAATACCTGTGACCTTGGCACAAACAGAAGTGACAGCCGCCGTTTAACAAATGCCAAAAAAGGAAACAGTCAAGATACTGATGATATGGCACTTTTAGGAGCGCCTGGTCTGGATCGCCAATATTTGCAGATTCAATAATCCATATGGAGGCATTGTATGATCTTATTTGTTTTTCCACAGCTCGTTAATTCTTCGTAAAGTAGGTTATCTGATAGCTCAACTCACGTGGGGTGGAATACTTGTTTGATTAATACATATAGATGGATCTATTAATGTATTAATGTTCTAAAGGTAAATCATACCAGAAAACATAAAAAAAGAACTAGATCAAAGTGCACAGTCGCTCATTCTTAAGTTTACCAAGGCTTTGTTTATGGTGATGCTTATTTGAGCCACGACATGATATTTCCAACAATGTTGCATTCGGACAAGTGTAGACTTAGACAAGCCTGTGCAGCATCCTTTTAAGCTTAGAAACTCCAAATGATGTTAAGCCAATAGCTTAACGCTCATAAAAATATTCAAGCGACTAGCAAAGGCTCTGATCAGTCTGCGCGTATACGCAGGCTGATCCGAGGCTTTGCTAGTCGCACATACCACGCTGTTTGAAATCTCATGTCGCGGCTCATTTGTGTTTACCAATGTTTTGTTTGTGTTAATATTTTACGTCCCCGTCAACATTTTTTCAGTCAAGTCAGAACGATACAGCAGTGGATAAGATAAAGTGTCTTGCTCAACGACACAACACAGTGACTCCGGTGAGTCTCGCACTAGCAACCCTTCGATCCCCAGTCTAACGGTCTACCAACTAAGCCACTGCGCACTGCTCGTTTACCAAGGAATGAACACCTATGTTTATCATGTTTATAGCTTACACATCAGTACTGATTTGTACATTCGTTACTCCTTTTGTAGAATGTTAATAAAAGTAAATGGTGATGGTTAATTTATTTTGGTGACAAGTACAACTCAAAACAGTAAAATTTCAGTCAGTGTACTCCAGCAAGCACACAAACAGTTAGTGAGTATGATCAGGAAATACCACAATCACACACTGCATACTAACCTACGGCACCGTGAGGAGGAGCCACAAGAAAAAAATTACAGAAACAATACAGCCGAAAGACAATAAAAACCAAAGCAACTAGCCCTCTGTTTCACGTCAAGAGGATTGCAAAACTAGAATGGACATAAAGTAATGCATACCAAACAAAGACAAACACAGAAACCCCACAAACAATGGGAGGTACATAAAGCAATAAATCAACAACGATAGGCCCACTGTCTTAGATTGGACACCAACCTAAGCCACCGGGGTGGGTTTCAATGCAGTTTTCTGGCGCCAAATCTTCGCCATAGATTCTGTTGTTGTTAAAACACGCAAAAATATTTATCTCGCATGGAGGCTTCCTAACTAATGCAATGCATCATCACAGAGAAACAATCTAATCAAAATACACATTATGATGAAACAAAGATAAAGGCTCATGACTCACGGGTAGTCAGAGCTAAAGAAAACCTCAAGTTGAGCTACGGTGGGCCAAACCAAAGACAAGCATCAGGCACCAACAACATATTTAAGCTTTACGTCAGGGCCGTCATTGAGTCTGAGGCCTGCCTCAACGGCGTCACTGTGTTGTGTCCTTCAGCAAGAACTATATATCCTTGCTCAGTACTGGTTCAACCCAGGAAGACCCGTCCCGACTAATCTGGAAAGATTGTTGACTGAGACGCAAAGAAGCAAATCAAACAAAAACAAAAAACATGTGGGGCCTGACTAATCGTCGTGCATTTAAAGAGGAAACCAAAGCTATAAACCGTGATTGTGTTTACAACAAGGCATGCAGACTGTCGCATGATATCCACGTTGTATCCCGTCCTTTTATAACGTTTAATAATATTTTAAATTGATCACTTAACCTAGGCTTTTCAAAAATTATTTTTAATTTATAAACTATATCACCATAAAAAACAGGTTCTCATATGCCTTGTAGCAGAAGAGTCTTTAAACAAATATTGTATTTAACAATCAACTCTGAGTGTCTGTACTAAAATTTAGAAAAAGCTTTTCGGAGATTATGGTATTAATAGCCTTGTTTTAATAACTTAGAAGTCAAAAAATTGTTTCGGTTGTTGAAGTCATTAACGTTAGGACATACTCTCGCGAAGCGAATAAGTTGCGAGGAACATCTCCATCAAGAAATGGAAAATTAATTATTTCAAAATTTAAATCATCCCACTTATCAGAAATCTTAGATGAACGTATGCCATTTGTTATGGATAAGTCCAAGTAAAAAAATGGGGGCTTCAGTATCTGAGGAATTTGTCTTATTTAACTGAAGTTAGTGGGATAAATCTGACTTACCATTTGTTCGAAATAAGGATTATCAATATAAAGCGAAGTAAGAAAGTAGGCAAAGATAAGGAATGGATACAATCAGGTACCACACCTGGCCTAGGACACCGTACGAGAAAGTGATAAAAACACAATAAAACATCACATACAAGTTAGCCAGGAGGTAGGCCGTTAACCAACAAGTGACCTCAAGGCTGCAAGAAACAGGCATGGCAATATGACAAAGACAAATACAAAAATCAAATCATATCCACAAGCACCGCCTTGGAACGGTCAGTAAGAAAATTACTGGAAGGCTTAAACTAGTTTCACCGTACCAACCTCACCCTTTATTCTGATGTGATCCAGACACATAGATGTTTGGTTTGCATGAAAGATCCCTAACTAATCCATGAGTCATCTCCTAATACATATAAATCAAGATACAAAAAATCAAAGATAAGGACTCAACAGTACATACAACTGAAAACCAGGGCAAAAGAAATCCAACGGTTAAACCCCGTGGACCCCACAACAGACGCCCCAGCCATCGCATCCATAGATAAGTCTTTAAGTCATCATAGATTGTGAGGTCCGACCCACCAGCGTGCAATCAAAGAGGAAATCAAAATTGCCAAACGTGATTGAGTTAACCACCAAGCATGCAGTTTGCTGCATTACATTAATGTAATATCCAAGTCATCTAGATATCTTCAGGTAGGGTTAAATGCTTCATTATTGTCAGAAAGAGACAACGTGAAGTCCCTCTCATAAAAAAACAAACACAAGTCTGCAGAAAGAGGAGTACAATTAGTACCCATAAGAATACCTACGACTTGTCTATACAATTGTTAGCCTAATCTTATAAATATATTGTCAAAGCTAATGGAGATCGTAACAAACTCTCTGAAATGACCACAATTTACATCTTTAAGGTTGTTCAGAAGTAAAACAAATGCGCGTTACTCATTACAAGCCAAATAACGTGAGCCCTCTCTGTTGAAAGTTTGTTCAATTAATTCAGTTAGTTTTTCTTTGATTAGATTATGAGGCAATGTAGTATAGGAAGTAGACAAATCATATTGCGATACACAAGATGCTAGAAAACCTTTAGATTTTAATTTATTAAGAATCTTACCTGAGTTTCTAATAGACCAAAATAGACCTTTACCATTCATCTCATAAACTGGGTCACAATGTTTTATAACTCGATTTTTAATCGCAGTAAGGCAAGAAGTCAAAATTATAAACAACTCAGTAGTAGTACATGAACTAGAATTAGCAATAAAACGTGACTTATAGGGTATTTTATGAAGTTTAGGTAATCAGTATAACTTAGGAAGCTTGCAATGATCCTCATCAACACATACACCAAACTTAGCAGCCATATGGCATCGATGTCTATCAACAACAGACCTCTCGTCAAGCAAATTATGTTCATAGGTCAAAGCAGTGCTAAGTTCTTGATTTAGGGTGTTAATGTAGTTTTACAAACGACCACAACGTTGATAGTAGCCTTATCTGCAGGCGCTAAAAGAAACTTCCTATGGAATTCCTGGACCGCTTTCTTCAAATTTCTAAAAGTGAATATAGGTTAGGCGGAAGAAGATCTAAACTATTGCAATAAAATGAAATTTTACTATCAATAATTTTAAACTTATTTCATTTCCAAGTATTTAAAGAATTAGATTCACCATGCTCTCCCTTGCACCATCGATAACAAAATTCTTGTAAAGAACCAGCAATTTCTTCACGACATTTATTGAAGTCTAGCGATGAAGGGAATCTGTATTTAGGTCATTTACATATTATGAACCGAATTCTTGAATCAGTTATAATTTATAAATCCCCAGCGATAATATAAACCAGCAGGTTGATTGCAAAATAATAATTCCTTACGTTTTCAAGAATCGGGAAAAGTAGTTTCAATATCAAGTTCGCTTACTAATGTTATGGTTTTATATAGTACTACGAATAGATTTATTGTACTTATAACAAATAATAGGCGATTCATTATTTTCAAAAATAGGCAGGAATAGAAAAGATGACAGATGTATCTTTAAATATACTGGGTAAGGTAATGAATGCAATTCCTTTATTGACAAATGGAACTTTGATAAAATGCCTAATGTGATTAATCTCCAAATCAATATAAGGTCGAAGAGCATGTTAAGTATAACACTTAGTAAGAATTGCTGCATCATAAAGTCAATGAGCTCTATCATAGAATTTATTTGCCTCAATATCCAATTTACAAAGTGAAGAGATAGAAGGAGTAACTAAACGTGAAATTACCATATGGCAGCAAGATTGTTTAATATGAAACTTAAGTCAGAAATTGTTTCAGCTATGTCTTTTTTGCACTTTAAAATTCCATTTTTACATTTACCATGTGACTGGTGTCAGATAATAGTTTGACCCATATAATATATTGACCTGTAGATCATAATATTTATGTAATATTTTGACTAGCCACATAATATATTGACCAGTCCAAAAATCAAACTGTTGAAAACGCATAAATACATATGCATTTATCAATATACCTTAAATATACTGTTTTTCAAAGTTTTGTCAATTTGCTTTTTGATTGGTAGTGTTTCAAAACATTTTGCCATAATATATTGACCATCCCTGGCTTTGAGAATATAATCATAACAAAAGGTAGCAAGTTATAATTACTTCAAAAATGGGATGAAGAGGGGAGGTGGTCAAAGTAGTATGCCATGGTATATTGACAAAAAAAAGTATTAAAATGTTCATGTGTTTCACTTTTCAATTCGCTTACAGGAAATGAAACCATCGTATAATAATCTGACCCCCTCTCCATTGAAAGAAAAAAAATGTTGGTAAGCTGTCATAAGACTGCTTGAAAACTGTCGTGATGCTTAGCTTCGGCAAGATTATAATACTGTATCATAGTTGAAAGCTAAAAGTAGTAATGTATTCAGTGGCGTGTTGGATGGGGGTTCAATGTATTATGGTATATTATTTTGACCCCTACCCAGATGGTTAACTGCCAGAAGACTGCTTGAAAACTATGTTTTTGCTTAGCTTAGGCAAAATTCAAAATTATAGATTAAATACTGTATCTTGGTTAACAGATGGAAGTAAGGTAGTCAGTAAGGTGGTCATTGTTGTATGGGATTTGGGGTGGGGTTAATATATCATGGTATAATATTTTGACCCCCTCCCCTTTTATAATAAAATTTGACGGTAAACTGCCAGAAGACAGCTTTCTGTGCTACTATGATGAATGAATCAAATTCAGATTTGTTACATCAGTATTTCTTAAAGCCAGTGAGGAGGGTCAAATATTATAAGGTGGGTCAAAATATAACAGTAATATTTTGACCTGCAGGTCATAATGTTATGACCCGTGGATCACATTTAGGCGGGTCAAACTACTATATTACACAGAGTCAGTGTGTCAATTGCATTTTGTCAAAACTAATAGTCCCGTAAAATGCATTAGAAAACAAATTTGACCTTGCCATAAAGTACGTTACGGTCAACCTAGGGTAATAATTTGAACAAACTTGATATGCCTCACATCTCTTACGCTACATACCAAGTCCCAAGATGACCAGCTTTCTAAGACTCTTTCGGAGTTTTACCATATGTTGGCGTGGTGGCCATTTTTGCCATGTGACCAGATCCATGTATCCCACCCTAAAAAGTATTAATAGTTTCTGAGATAAACAGTTTTGATATATTGATGGAAATCTTATATAGGTGACCTCAGCTGAAAGGTCAATGGCCAACCATGACCTTTTGGACTAATTCATAGTCAGTATGTCAATAGCTGTTGAACATTCTAATGAGTATAATATAATAATGACTGGCTTTAACCGTTTTCGAAATATCAACTTTCAAAAAGGTTCCAATTTTAATGCATAGGGAGGCAAATTTACTAAGTAGTGCAAGGTCGACTAAACGCTATCGGTAGATCCTAGGCCCATAATGTTGCATACCAAGTCTCACGATCGTCGGCTTCCTAGTTTTTATTGGGTTTTTACCATAAATGTGCGTGGTGGCCATCTCGTTTATGTGACCACGTCAATCTGAAAACTTAGTTCCTCCTTTATTAAGGAGTCTCTATTGAATTTGAGTTTAATTGGCCCAAAAGAAAATGTCAATGGACGGTCAATTGACGGATGCCGGACGCCGGTTGATTAAACCCGATCTAGCCACAGCTACCGGCGTAGTAAGCGTAGATCGGGGAAGAGAGGGCTGGTTGCTCTGCTGCTTAGATTGTCTTTGCCTCCTTTCATACTTTCCTGGTGTCTTGTCTCTTCCACGCTGTGCCACGGGTTTGTCTGTGGTATTTCCTGACCATACTCACTTAATATTTTAATCAGATTGGAGTCATTGGTATACTATTATGCTACGTTTACACTATGTCCCCGGCGGCCACGGCAGTCACTTTTCAGGCCACCGTGGACAAAACGGGGTGACCGTGAGGCAACTTGAGGAAACGGGAACGACAAACGTAGCTCGCCGTGGTCACCGTGGTCGCCGGGACAAATTTTTAAACTGTCAAAAAATTTGCCACGGCAGCCACGGCGGGATTGACCTACTTTATGTGCCGTAGTTGAACGGGGAGAACGCAACAGAACGTGACAGGACGTAACAGACCTTAACACAACTTGGAGTATGTCCGTAACTCGACGGGAAGCAAGAGAATTCCCCGGCACCTCACGATCTGTCAAGTTCTGTTATGGTCTGCCACGTTTAAATGCCCGTTTGGCTACGTCTGTTCTACGACAGCTGCACGTTTCGTCACGGTTTGCCACGTTGTTCCACGGTCGTCACGGCGAGCTAAGGTGAACAGTAGCCGTTTCGTCAAGTTTAGCCACGGTGCTTCACGGCTTGTTACGATTTACATGCCGTTCTACTACGGTCGGTCACGGTGCACAAGGTATGGGACGTCTACCCAGCAGATAAACTTCATTCGATAATAAAACAAAGAAAGAAGCTCATGCCACCAAAGAGGGCAAACGCAAGCTGTGGCCATGTCTCAATATGGACTGAGCTGTTGGTGAAACTTTAAAAACAAACTTACTAGACACTAGAGGCCCTTGAAATAGTAACACCGCGTGCGTGTGTGCGTGCGTGCGTGCCGTGCTTGTTAGTGTGTTCGGTTGAACATTAGCCCTTTAAGTATATATTTTCCTTCTGGTTTGATCCACTTGGAAGGTTCCATTGTATATATCGAGTGGTCGGAGTTAATAGTATCGAAATATAATTGTATTTATTTGCGTCGTAGCTGACAGTGTAGACCTTTATAAAATGTTATATTATGTGGCATTTCATCAGGGTCTTTAATGTTTGTCAAAGTATAGTATACTTATCTATCAAGGAGTCACTTTATAGTGTACAAAGACTGTCGCAAAGACTGGATATATGTACCCAGCAAACATCCAAATACAAAATCGGTTTCGTCATTGAAATCCATGAAATAACTGATCGAAGGTTCAGAAAGCAATGAATACTGCGTATAGTGGGCCCTCTCTTTTATACCGTGGGTACAGACGGGCTCAAACACCACCAATCGTCCGCGTTTTGCCGTAGTAGACCTTGGCAGAACTTGATAGACGTGGCAGAACTTGATTGGAACGTGACAAAACGTGAGAGGTCCCAACTAACCGTGGCAGACCGGGAG
Source organism: Loripinus fragilis (assembly GCA_964019695.1). NCBI lineage: Eukaryota > Metazoa > Mollusca > Bivalvia > Lucinida > Lucinidae > Loripinus > Loripinus fragilis. The sequence goes on from CAXHUL010000702.1 coordinate 268,384, forward strand.
GGAACGTACACACATCCGTGGCAGACCGTGAGCCTTACCGTGGTGCGCCGTCGAGTCTCCGGGATGCAACACCCTAAGGTCCGCCACGGATACCTTGACAGACCGTGACAGAACGTAACAAGACTTGACAGAACTTGAACAGGAAGATAAAAATGACCTAAACACCACGGCGAGCTACGTTTCATGCTGCCGTGGTCGCCGGGGACATAGTGTAAACCTAGCATTAGCTTAAATATATAATAATAAAAAAGGATAAAATATTGTATTGCAACGTATGGTAAGGAAACTTGTATGGCGACAATGTATTTATTATGCCAGAAACGGAAATATATCTTCAGCTAAGTCAATGCTATATGAAACAGCCTGAAAGTAAGCGGATGCCATTTTTCATATTATATTGAATGTCTCCCTCAATAACAAAAAAAAGTCTAAATTCTTTAATACTTTGATTTATAAAGTTTACCCATAAAGATACAGAACGACATAGGCACAGGAATGTACTGACTGAGCTGCAATATTCAATGTTGGACATGACATAAAATGATTCTTCATAAAATGGCTCAAATGACATTGTACATAAGAGCTGCAAGCATAGTTGCACAGAAGTAATAGAAATATCATGAGTGTTTTAGACATTTTGCTTCTCGGTCTTGTATTCAAACAATGACTGGAACTATACGTTTCTAATATTACATAAAACTTATTTTAAGCCCTCCAGTAAAATATTTTACTGACCGTTGCAAGGCGGTATTTCTTTGTGGGTCTTTTATGTTTTTATCTGTCTTGTGTTCGTTATGCCTTTGTGTTCGTTTGTTTATTTTGTGCCTTGTGGTCACCTGCTGGGAAAGGGCTGACCTCTTGGCTCTCTTTTGTGGTGGCTAACTGTAAGTTTGTCACTTTCCCATTGGTATCCTGGGTCAGGTGTGGTACTTGATTGTATCGATTCCTGATCTTTGCACCCTTACTTACTTTAATATACACAGAACCAAAAATAAGGGAACCATTGTTTATCATTTTTATTTTGCCTAAAACATATAAACAATATGGTTGGTGTTCAAGTTAATATGGGATGTGACCTCCACGTGTAACAACACATACACAACACCTGTCAGGCATACTGGAGATGATCCCTGATTTCACAATCTGCTGCTTTTCCTCCTGAGTGCAACAGTAAGTTCATTGTCCCTTATTTTTGGGTCTGTGCAGATATGGGAAAAGCTTGGATAAATTTAAAACATACTACTGTTTCAAGTTTAGCCTATGTGAGTTCCATATATATACATACAATGCTGCACTAATTTAGGTCAGTTTCGTATTTGGGCTGCATAGTTTGCAGGGTATACGGTGTGTTCAGACTGTTTCATGTCCATGTTAAGAATAAAAATATAAAATAAATAAATAAATGGAAATAATAAAAGAATGATAGGATGGTCCATTATGCCTACATTGTCACGACAGCCATGTTACCAAATTTAAGCCTCCTCGTGATAGAATCAACAAAGTGGTACATGTGTGCTAGTTGAAGACTCAGATCAACCAGACTTTGATTTGCGCTTTAACGGTACCTAAGGACCGACGACATCGTAATACAAACAGGGAAAACTCCGATCAGCATTGGCATCCGCTCAGCGAGTCGTCACTGGTTGCTATACCACATTGTCATCTGCCTATATCACAGACTTTACACAAATTTGGTGCCAAATTGTGTTACCTCTTTAAAAACTTGGCTCTATTCGTTTAGTTTGATCCAGAAAATAATTACAACAATAGAAGGTAAAAACAAGTTTAAGATTTATCACTGGAAAACGTTGGTTCCAAGTTGTTTTAATAGGAATGTAAGTGTAAGTTTACACCAAAAGATGTGAAAGCTCAGCTGACTCCCCTTTTGATGTTAACTTACACTCATTTTATTCTATTCTTAAAATAATCATTCTAACTATATGTGAATAACTTGATCTGTCAGTGGCTGTACAGGTCCAGTGTATGCATACGAACTTAGCTTTTAGCTTGAAGCGACCAGAACTGAACCTCAAAGTGTACTATCATACAGGTATATCATAGTTGGCAGTTTCACAATTAAGTGCACACAAGGAAGCTGTCTTCGTTATAGCGGTTGTTCTATGCTATATGTACATAATTTACAGCCACAATACTTTAGTTTTACCCACAAGTCATTACTTGACCCTTTAAAATGGTATATGACATGGTTATATATGTTCAGTTGTCACAGGAAGCCAAAATGATGTCGAAAACAACACATTTTTCATGTTATGTTGTAACATTGAAAAAAAACGCCAATTTTCACAAGGTTGTTTGAAATATTTTTAAGAATCATTTTATAAATTTTAAATACCATAACCATAGCATGTTTCCATATCTTTTAAATGCGTTTTACCCCTTTCAATTTTGTAAAAAAAAATAAGAACTTTACACCAAATAGTATGAATGGCATGCTTCGTTATAGGTTTTACGTTTTGTCCAATAGCTAATACTGAATGCTTTCTAGATGTACACAAATAAATTTAATACGACTTAATTTACACTGGTAAGCACCTGAAGGTGGAATTAAAGAAAGTGTTAAAGATGTTATGGTTTCTTAAACTGTTTATATTGAAGGTCAATATTTCTACGAAATATTTTGTAGTGTCCGCAACGCATACAAATGCTTGTCTGGTTCTACTATTTCTTGGCTGATGGTGTTTTCACTTATCCTGTGGAGACTTATTACTGTCCTATATAACTGGCAAAAATATTGGACACTGGTGCCTTTGACGTAGAAAACAGGAGCAGAAAATGTCCATTGTAGTGTCCGCAACATTCTGTAGTATAGGCAACGATACATTTTTAGATTAATGAAAATCTATTATTATTGGTTACTTAAGGTGTAAGCATGAATTCAACATTCCTTAATTATAACTGCTTCCTTGTATGGTGATAATTCATTCAAGTATTTTAGTTTGAAGCTTTAAATACATTTTATAGAGATTTAACATAATGCACCAATGGAACATGGGTTGGGGTGATGTGATTTTATACGAAAGCTGTATTTAGTTTCCTTGTTTTGTATTGAACTTATCATGGCAAAACAAATAAACGTAAATATGTCTTTTTGTTCTTTGTTTATTCATTTGTAGTTTATTATTGATACAAAAAGCGTTGCGGACACTACAAGTATTGCAATATTTGAAAAACGTTCTTCCATATGACAAACATATTTTAGAGCTATCTAGAGTAACAATGGTAAACCCAAGGTTTCAATGGGATAGGGTGTGTTAGGGCTTAGTATTGTTTGCAAATTGATATAAACTCCTTTGCTTGAACCTGAAAAATATGTTTTCCCCTGTCCCAACCTCAGGAGTCTACCATAAGTGCAAGTGCCTCCTATTTGCTTACATGTTAATCCACTTTTCTATTATCCTTTCAATTTGAACAGTGTGACCTCTTTCGGTAAAAATGAACTTAAATCCTGGCTCCTTTGCAGGAAATCATAAACCTTGTAAGGGTTTTTCTTTGCTTCAGTTGTTTCAATTTAATATGCAACAAGACCACATTCTGTGATTTGTAACAGGGCTCATAAGCACTTTTATAAGAAAGCAGTCCTCTCATCAAATTCAATGGAATGCAGAGTAACATTTATCAAATGAAAGCACAGTTAAATTCCTTACACACACGTACCACTGATGTCATTTCAAGATTAAGCCGATTGAGAAAAGTTATCTTTTTGAATTTTTTGAAAAATTGATATAACTATTTTATGTTCTAAATATATGTCAAGAAGCTACAATCATTGAGCAGCATTGAACAGGTGACTGGTCCAAAATAGATTCAGAAAAGGGTTTGCATATAGTAGTGTGGTGTCATTATTGTACCAGTCCATAAACTGGCAGCTTAAATTACAATCCTTTGATACAGATATAATTTTATTTTACTATCCAGCTCTAAGTATATAAAACGTTTGAACGGTTTCCATATTATTTATCAATGTCTCATTCTTCAAAAAATGCAAATTATCAATAGCTTAATTATATAGAAAGGGCACTTCTTTATGATATACGTAAAAGGAGAAGGGAATTATTATCACTTTACTTTACATTAAAGCAAGGCTTTAGGAAAGGAATATGGAAAATACAACTGAAACTTAAGGTCCTCAGTTTGGTCTCTAGTATAGTGTCAAATAATACATTTATCAGTTATAACATCTCTTTACCATGTGTTGTGACAATGTCATCGTTGATCTACCCTTTATAATTTGATATAAACATTATAAAAGCATTAATGATGCTCTTAGTCTTTGTAAACCAACAAAACAATACTAACCAACATTACATTTATATGAATCTTACTGTAGTGTCCGCAACGGAGCTGACCTTAAGCATAAAACAGAATAATTTATCAGATCCAACCAACAAAATTTACTTCAATGCACATCCTTTTATAAGATGTCAGTTATAAACTTAGTGTTTTCATCTAACTTAATGTTTCATTGTTCATGTGTAAAACCTCATTTTATTTCCAGCTGTTTATGTCATTGTTAGTTTTTTTGACAAATTTCAGTACATATCTATTATATGAGTACTTTAAATCACATTTCTTTAGAAATCTTCAGTATCAAGGAAGACATGTTCACAAACAAAAACACAATTCATGGCAAAAATTAGTTTAATAAATGCATATAATAAATTTAACTGTATTGTAGTGTCCGCAACGTAAATTGGGCTAATTTAAAAGCTCAAATATGATGATAGTAACCCGGCATGTCTACAAGAAATGGGATTAACGTCATTTAGTGTTACTGTATTTTCAATATATGGTAAAAAGTTACTGTCTCTATGTATATTACTCAAGTTTAAAGCAAAGGCAAAGTGTAAGAATAGTTAAAGCAATTGAAGTAAAAACTGAACTTTCTAAAACAAAATCTTAAAAAACACCAGAAAATCTTATTTGAAAATCTATATTGGTACATCAGCTATACACTTAATAAAATATTTTCTCAATGGAGGAGGAATTTGGCTAACGCAATGCAATATAACGCATTTTTTATTTATTAAATTTGGAATTATTAACATGTATCTAATAATTGCAGCCATTCTTTTCAAAAAGGTGAGGTAATAGTGGGAGATTTTGTAGGATTAAGTGCATCAGGTATTGTAGTTTCCAAAAATAAACGTGATATTCAAGAACAACCACTTCGAATTGTTGCCAAATTTGTTACACTTGTGTGCACTTTATTGTAAAACTGCCGAGCATAATTATACTATGTTGGATAAAACTTGTTTGGTTTGATTTTGCTTTTTCAGAACAACAATTAAAGGCATATATTAGCCTGTACATCCGTACAGTCTGATAAGCGCCGCTCTTAATAGCTGCTTATAGTAAAACAGCTACAGCAGCCGCATCATTGTTTTAATCTTCTAACTAGTCTATGTAGTTGAGCAGATTACATGTAGCTTAAACGATATGACCCAGTGCATGAGATTTCCAACAATGTGGTTTGTGCGACCAGCAAAGCCTCAGATCAGCCTGCGCATATGCGCAGTCTGATCAGAGCATTTGCTAGTCGATTGAGTATTCTATGATTGTTAAGCTACTGACCGAACACCATTTGGAGTTTCTAAGCTTAAAAGGAGGCTGCACAGGCTCATCTGAGTCTACACTTGTCAAAATGACATATTGTTGGAAATCTCATGCCACGGCTCAATTATTTATTATCGATGACAAGTTTTCTCACGGCGTGGTGCATACCCAGTAAGTATCTCCTAGCGGGCCACTATCGGTGTTTCGCTGGTGGGCCGATAGTAGCCCGAGGTATGCTGGCTGGGTATACTCCCTGGTGGATGCTCCATGGAAATTTGTGCCGGGCCGAAAGAGAAAATCAACCCCGTTGATAGGGACATTCTGACTTTATATCGCCCTATCTATCAAGGTATTACAATGGGTTTGTTTTGATATTGATATTTAGCTGAAAAGATATATGCTCAGATCAAATGGTTTTGATATTAACGCTCATTAAACATATTCACTAAATGCTTATAACAATACTCTTAACGATAATCCGGGGATAATACAGAGGTATATCACAAAAGATTTAATCCCCATCGTCAACAAATCCTACATGAGTTTTTGATCTTCGCTCCGGTAATGCCACCGGTGCCTCTAACGTCGTCTCTGGGCTCTCTCGCCGGTGTAAGGTCTTTGGTTTACCCTGTAGCACAGTTCTAAAATCTCCACCCCCTTTAGGAAAACTCACTTGTCTAGCACTCAGCCGCAACCGCTTTATTGTGTAATAGTCACTGTGCATTTCACTGTGGGGATCATAGCTGCCATTAATAGAAACTGGTCCCGCATCACCCTCGTCATTCCGAAAACTAATTGAAAACAAATCTTTGTCTACCTCTGAGCCCTGTACGCTCAGTGGTTTACGAGTAACCAAGAGTCTATCTGTGGACAACGCTGATGCCACTGATCTTGCGGTTGACGTTGATTTGCCCGAAAGAGACGACGGTCTGATTGTCTCGGTCGCTTTACAGACGGACCCCTTTATAATACCCGGGTTTCTACTTCCGTGCGACGTCGATGATTTTAGAGGTCTACTGCTTGAGCCCCGGGAGTTCGGGGGATTCTTCGGTGTGAAAACGTATAACGAACGAGGGGTGTGAGTTCTTGGACGTTCTGTAAATGACTCACTAACTGATTTACACTGAACGTTCAATTCTTCTGATGCAGGGGGCTTTGGAAAATATCGCCCAGGTACGTGCGCACTTCTCTGAAACACCGGTCTTGAAGGCAGGGCGTCGTATTTCCCTGCCCTAGGCACACTTTTAGCAACACTACTAGTAAATCCATTGTCACTAGAAAAAGAATTAATTAAAATCGAATTCCCTGGAAAATTTAAAGGTCTAGGTATACTTTTATCCTTCATGTCACTTTCGGTAGTGTAAGTATCGCTTGTTGGATTAGCGGTATAATAATCCAGTTCATTGGTGGCTCTCCTGCTCACAATGTAGGTATTAAGCACTTTCTGAGGACCGAATAGCTTAAGTAACAGTGGAAGCGGTAACGGCTTTATCCCTCGCTCTAGTTTAGATATTGAAATTTTGTTATAGTTATTACGTAGCTTTCTCCAGTCTAATGTGTTTCTTCGAAAGCCCTCGGCCTCGTGATCGATATTAAAAATATCTGTCATTTTCAACAAATGCTCAATTAATAATAATAATAAGCGTTACATTCATAATAAGAGAAAAGCACCGTGATAAATCTTCCGTTCTCCGGCTAGTATTATAATAGGGTATGGATTACACCCTTGAACGGCGTTCCTGTATTCAGTGTAATACAAATGAAACACCCCTACAGAAATGGTGCCTTATTTCGTAAGCCCAGCAATGTTCAATAGTACCCAGATCAGCAGGTGCCATTGTCCAACCCGATGATAGAATTTCCAAATGTTTAAACTATTGCTAACTTGGGAAGTTTGGATTCAGACCAGCCTGCGCAGAGCAGGCTGGTCTGAATCCAGACTGCCCATTCATGTCTTGAGTAACATTTCTAATGCAAACTATGCAATAAATAATCAGAGGCATTACAACTGCATTGATAGAAAAGACATTCTGAATGCTTAAGTTACGAAACCGCTCGATAAGATAAAAATCAGCCGGCTTGGTACTGCTTATACGCAGCAATGAATCGAATCCTACTGAGAGTCCTCCTAGTCCGAACTCAGTCTACTCTTCGGAACTGACTTCAGGTTCTTTTGTAGAGGAGAACGTGAGCGTCTGGACGTCTGGTCTGGTTTGTTCGATCAAGCCACTTGTGTTTTTTGTTGTGCAACGATGTCTCTGATTTTGGATCAGTTCGATAGCCTGCGCCCGCAATCAATAGTGGTCATATAATAAGCAGACCGTTTGTTCAATGCCTTTCACTACTTAATTCCATTCGTCTGCTTTGCTTTGGATGCACCTCTTGCAAACCAAACAGTGTGGATCCAGAAAAGACTGTTCCCCACTGAAGCAGTCTAATCTGCATCCAAACTGTTTACTTGCGTATAAAACATGATCTGCGAAAATGTGCAGCAGCTGGGCTGCAGTGAAAGGTGCTAACACTTTGCATGCTGGCAAGTTCTGCATGTTACGTCGTGTGCTGACTTTTTAAAATAAATCAAAAAATACCCCCAGAGTATCAAACAGTTTGGGTCCTGAGCAGATCAGATGTATTGTTTGGCCTGGTCCAGTGGTCTGGGTCCAAACTGTTTGCAAAGGTTATCAGCAGAAGACGTTTATGCGGTGCGGCAATGTTTCAGTCACATAAATAAAAGACAACGCTTTACTTTGTCAATAAACAGGTATCACACTGAGTCATTTGCTTTCCACACTGTCTGGGAATATCCAGCCATGTCTTAGCTAAAACAGGGCGGCGCTGCTACTCTTTACCAATCGGAAAACTTCGGCTCAATTCGAGAATCAGGCCTCGGATGTATGTAAGGCGTAGTACTATGTAGCTCCATTTTATTATAAGGAAAAATAGTACTGTAGCATCTGAGTCCAGTCCTATTAAAATCCTTTTTTTTTGATTCCCGAAACGTTTTATAAATGAAGTTTATGATTTTTCAATAAAATATCGCTAAAGCGATATTTTATTGAAAAAACATAAACTTCATTTATAACCCTCTTTCGGCAATCACACTTGTTAGCATGATTTCTGTGACGTCAGTGTCACGTTATGTAACGTCAGCGTCACGTTATCAAAGTAGATCCTCGATGTACATCCGAGGTCTGATTCCACGTAATTCCACGGAATTGGCCGAGGAAGTTCCGATTAATTATTTACCTGTTATTGCCTTCTGTTGCATAGTAGACCCAGATATAGCCCGAAATAAAGGTCCGGCCTGATCGCGAAAAAGTTAATTTTGAAAAGAAAAGCATGAAAAAATCCCAGCATGCAAATAGTTTAAACAATATTGGATATGTAGAAGTGAGCGTCATATGAATGAGACATATACGAATATATGCATGCAGTTGTCGATGAACTCAGTGTGGCCAGTGTGAGTGCGTAGTCCTAATGCTGCTAATATGTAATCATGATGAGGTTTCTGTCTGCAATTTTTGTCCGTACCAGAAGGCGGGTTTGCTCATGCAAAGGCCTACTCCTGACATTATTACCAATTAGATCAAAACAAATAGATATATTATTTAGTTATCATCATAGCTATATCATACAAATGTAGGTATTATGTTTTATACATGTTTGATCAAATAGTTTGAATTAGATTTGGGCCATTCTTCCATATTTGTATTACCTTATGAAAATATGATTTAATTCAAAACACCTACGTTGTGTTTAACCTGCTTAAGATGTTTATCGCTATACACACAAAAATTTGGCATTAAAATACGTTTGAACGATTAAAAGATATTTTGGTATGCTTTTTATCGCATATCGAAACAACGAAGGTCCAGGTCAGACTGTACATTCACATTCACAAATAATTGCCTGGGATTTCTTTTATAGGATTAAATACGGAAGCAAAATAAGTTAATGTCAGAGTGAATATTGTCTGATATAATTGCAGTGAAGCCAGCTGATCCTGGTCGTTTCCGCATTCAAATGCGATAAAGTCAATTAACTAAATAAACCAGTCCATAGTCCTGGGATTTCAAGCCAGTCTTTAATTGCGCATGCGCAGCTATCGTCTATTTTTTGTGTGAGCCTTCATCTGCTTAAAACTTTGTATATGCGAGCAGCGAAGACTCTGACGAGACTGCGCGGCAGTTTTCACTACTTGTCAATGCTATAAGAACAATTTTCATATGAACAGGCTAAAATTACATTTTAGTCAAGGTTACATACTTATAATAAATCTACAAGTACGCTTCTTACATGGGTTATGAATAGGGTATAAGATTTAAACAGCTTTGCAGTGCCCTTTAAGTCACTCTAGTTGAGTTATGTCAAGTAACTATATAAATGACTTTATAAAGTTTGCTACAATCAAACCTGCTATAGAAAATAATTTGTCTAAATCATTCGTGCGGAGTTCTTCAACGGTTGTACTTTTAACAATTAGGCACATATTTCTTGTAAATTGGCCAAACTTGCGTGTAGCGCGCTTGTGCATGCATTTGCACAGCTTAGACTTTAAAACAAACATAAATTTAGTTACCTACTGTCCTGCCAGCCAAGAGTGACAGTGACGTAATATTTTGTTTACAAAATGTTAAGTAAAACATTAACTTGTACACTCCACTTTAGCTAACGCGGATCGATAGATCACTTGTGTATTAATCCTATCCACAGGATAGGATTAATACACAAGTGATCTATCGATTCTACAGTTTAAGTCCCTGATAACTTTGTAAACAAAGCATGACGTCACTGTTACTCTTGGCTGGCAGGACAGTAACTTGTGAGATTTCGGTACTTATAGCATATACGCAAAAACAGCTTTTAATCGCCCTTGCTGACGTATGCAGCGAAGCTAGAGATTCTAAATTTGGACAAAAAATCATCTACGTCCCTAATTTGTGCGCATGCTCATTGTCCCCAGAGCCTTGTGTTGCTCAACAATGCGATGAGTACTCAGTAAAATCAGATGTGCTGCAGCTGATTTATTCAAGCTTTTTGATGATTGCTTGTCAGCGGTTATACATTTAATCTTTAATATGTCGTACACAGCGGGTTATCACGCGTGGCATAATAATAATAATAATAATAATAATAATAATAATACCTAACTTTTCTAAAGACAACTTTTTACAAAAAAGTTAGCATAAGGGTTATTGATGGTTTTCCTTGAGACAGGCTATGCATATGCCATGGGTCATGAGTCATTTTCTTTGTTTCACCACAGTTAATTAACCTGAAAACTGTTTCTATATTATGAAAAGTTAGAAAGACTTTATGCGAGCTTAGCAATTTATTGTAACTACATGTATATGGTTCTGATAGATGGAGGAAACGGCCTAAGCCGGTGCTATAGGTTTTTTCCCATTCACTCTCATAAACGGACTCTTTTGATTATACATATTCTTTTTTTCTTTTCTTTTTGTTTTTTATTTGTTGTAAAAAAATCACTGTTCGCCCTTTTCCAAGACGATCCGTTTTCAAATATTAGATTGCAATCGCTGTCTTTGTGCCTCATTTTAGCGTATACATGATAGATCTGATTGACAGACCATTGAACTTCCTCGTGGTGTTGGTCTGTGGCAGGGTTTCCTTGCCGTATCCTCTTACTTTTTTATAATCTGTTTTAAAAATGTTCGCAGTTTAGCACCCTTTCTTAACTTTTTCGGAGTGGCTGCTGCCAGTTAACTGGTAGCAGCGATTTTACGTTAAAATGGCTGCTGCCAGTTGACTGGTAGCAGCGATTTTAACGTAAAATGGCTGCTGCCAGTTAACTGGTTATAGCCATTTTAACGTGAAATCGCTGCTGCCAGTTCGCTTCAGTATTTTTATTGTAGTGTGTATAGGAGGTTATGAACTAAAAATACCAAAACATTCATTAAAGAGAAAACGGGCAAATCAATTAAAACAAAAGATATCAATAACATCAAACTTCAAGCAGTAAAAGAAAAAGATGGTGGTTTAAGTAAGGGCGATATTTTAGGAAACATGCTAAAGGAATTAACAGTAAAACGACAGGCAACTACACTTGTTGAGGTAGATGATAGCAAAAATGTAGATTTGGTTTATATTCAAACAGGTGAAATGAGAGAACAATGCAACAAATACCCAGAAATTCTTTTTGTAGATACCACATATAATGTAAATAAAGAAGCATGCCCTATCCTTACGATGATGGTTGAAGATGGGGATGGGCGGGGTAAGCCAGTAGCCTATTGCTTTCAAAGATCAGTAACAAAAGTAAACTTGGAAAAAAATCTTGGCTACTTCTGTAGAACAAACGATACATCCAAAACCAAGATAGTAATGGTTGATAAGGATTTAACTGAAATAAGTGTTTTAAAATCCAAATTACCTAGTGCAACTATATTACTGTGTAAATTTCACGTAATGAAATATTTTAAGAAGAAAATAAGTGATTTAAACTGTCTAAAAGATGAAAAGCATGAGTTAGCTATGCTGGTACAGAAACTGATAAACAGTCAAAATGAAGAAGACTATAACAAGTATCATTCAGAACTGACACAATTTAATGACGAATTCATAACATACTTTGATAAAAATTGGCATCCGTGTAAAGAGCAATGGGTCATGTACTTCAGATCGAGTCTCAGAACTCATGGAAACAATACAAACAATAAGCTAGAATGCCATAATCAAAAGCTGAAGAAGTACTTAAACAGGAACATGAGACTTCCAGAAACAGTGGAGCACCTATCAAATTTTATTGATGACACATATGCAAAAAATTCGTTTAATCGGTACGAAAATTTAAAAATTCGAATTGACCATAAGAACAATGATGAAGATCTGATCCGATACTCATTGCTGTGCAATTCTAAATCATTTCAAATGGTAAATGATGAGTATCGGCAAGGTATTAAATCAGATTTCAGCATAACTGAAACTGATGATGCATACACAGTCAAGTTAGGTTCTTCAGAGTATACCGTGTCAAAAGATGTAAATGAATGTTCTTGTCTCTGTTTTTCAAATTTTGGTCTGAAGGTAAAACGCTGTTCTTTTTGAAAAAAAACTTATGAGTACGGAGACGTTCACGTAATGCAGGATGCACAGGACGATCGTAGTCAAATATGTTTAAATTATGTCACAAAAGGGCCTAATGTATTTGCTAACATTAGTCGTTAATCTTATTGTTGCTTTCTATACAATGTTTGTACGATATATATATATATATATATATATATATATATATATATATATATATATATATATATATATATATATATATATATATATATATATATATATATATATATATATATATATATATATATATATATATATATATATATATATATGTTCTTCAAAAGCAAAATAAAATTAATAAAACTTAAAATCCCATTTTGTTTCCAAACCCTCTGTGAATAATTACATGCGCGGATCCAATGGGGTAACTGCGGATCCGGACCTCAGACCCTCGATTTTAAATTGTGCAACTTTGTCTGAACCACTCTGGTCTCCAACTAGACACCCTCTCCCCTCCTGAGACACATTTCTGGATCCAGGTTTACATTATTGCATGTATAAACACTGGTTTGCACCATGCGCCACCGACTCAAACCTTTTTGTCAAAATAAAAATAAAAAATTAACTGGAAGCAGCGAATTTACGTTAAAATCGCTGCTACCAGTTAACTGGCAGCAGCGATTTTAACGTAAATTCGCTGCTGCCAGTTAATTGGTAGCAGCGATTTTAACGTAAAATCGCTGCTGCCAGTTAACTGGTAGCAGACCTTGCCTATCTTTTTTTTTAAAAAAAAAATCTCATGCAAGTATTTTGATAGATTTTCATAAACTTTACATGATTTCAGAAGGGAAGAAATGCGCTATCCGAAATAATATAATTGGTGTAATGCGATAATGCAGTATCAGATATACCACGTCAAATGTAGCAAGAGTTACCTACCGTTTTTAATTACGAATCAGGTAATGTTTTGCTATTCGGACAGATATTTTTGTCATTTTATAATCATTTAGTTGCATACCCTAGCACTGAATTCAGGGCGATATGATGGATTTTTTATTTTATGTTATCATATAGCCCTGATTTTTTAAGCCTCTATCTTTTCCCTTACTGTTATCGTGGACGTAAACCAAGTTGAAAACACATTTCCAAACAGTGTCTTCCTCTAACACTACTCCATTTTGTATGTTTATAGGTTTATCTATATTTTGCTATTTAGTTTGCCGCTAATGCATACCTGATTAGTTCTAAAAAGATAAAATACTCCTGTCCACACAGAATGTTTACACTATTTGTTTTCAAAACATGGCGTCATTTTTGTCTTCTGAGCTGAAGAGCATGCTTTTTCTGTGGGTACTAAAGTCACGCACGAATTTGTTTTGGTATTTAATGTACCGACAATGACCCGTTTACTTTCCGTTTTCTGAATACACAGATGTTTTAACAACATTAAATACCAAAATCTTATATAATGTTTTCTTTTACCTTCCTTATTATCATAATTGGCCTAAAAATGATCATACCTGGTCTGTTGAGATTAAAAGAATCCAATACCATCTCACCATACATTTGTTACATGTAGATATTTGCAAAAAAAGATGACCAATTACCGATCTAACTGGGGCCGCCTTTTACCAATTTGTTGCCATCGAGAACTACCCAGTTGGATATGTACAAACTGTGTCCGAGGAGTTCTTAATGGCAATGGATGGGATCCTTTTTTGTGCATACAGGTTGATTTTTATCAGGTAGGGATCACACGGAATTCCGCGGCTAGCCTTTGTCGCGGAAGTCCGCGACTTTGCAACGAGTACCTACTTTTCCGTTTTCTCAACTTATCTTAAGTGCTTGAAAACCAAAAGTTTCCTGGAATGTGTGCCGGTAACCAATCTTCTGATGACGTAAGATAAAGTTTACAGCCGGGTGATTTTGAAGCGAAGAGAAGGAAAACATGTGGTCAGAGGGAGCTGGAGACGCTGGTAAAGATGACAATATATTGCTGTTAAAATTCAATTTTTTCTAACAGGACAATAACGATTGCATAAAATACTGCCTTTAGCTTCAACTTAACTTCGAGTTGTTCAGGTTACTTGGCATTTATATGGAGTTACTCGGTATCAAAAACTTGCGATTTTCTTAGTTTTGAAACGAGTGTCACGGATATCCGTGACCTTGAAGTTTTCGATTGTAGCGGCTTCCCGTCACCTTGAACATTTTTGTAAAGGCTATGGATATCCGTGACTTTGATTTTTGGCAGGGAGCGGTTGTTGAGTTCAGGATGTGTACAGGTACATGATCTTACAACTTACAATAATCGAAAACTCGAGCATAGGTTACATAGACAACTCGGATTTCTTATTCGGGTCTGCGTTTCAAATTATGCACATGCATAGAGACTTATCAACTTACAATGGTGATCAGACCCATACTTAAACAATCGTACCAATTGCATATGCGAGCAGCGAAGGAGCATACATGTATTATTAAAAAGCATTTCGTCTGAGCCTTCGCTTCTCGCATTTACATACACACAGCAAGAGCAAAGCCTGATGATGCAGGTTCAGACCGATATCTAGGCGTCTTTCTCCCCACCCTGAACCCGTAGATATAAGAATTGAGCCAGTGCATGAGATTTCCAACAATGTGGTATGTGCAACCAGCAAAGCCTCAGATCAGCCTGCGCATACGCACAGTCTGATCAGAGCCTTTGCTTGTCGCTTGAATATTCTATGAGTGTTAAGCTGCTGACTGAACATCATTTGGAGTTTCTAAGCTTAAAAAAAGGCTGCACAGGCTTGTCTGAGTCTACCCTTGTCAAAATGCCACATTGTAAGAAATCACGTGTCACGGCTCAATTATAGTGTTTCCAGGGTTTAAGTGACCCCCGTTTTTCTTTTTTTAAACAGCTTTAAATTGAACTTAGAAGAAAGGCACTTAGCATGTGGATTTAAATGCATACCGCGTAACTAAAACTTATTTTTGGGAGATGCCCTTATTCGTAAATGAAGTCCAAATCCCTTGTACAAAAGAATAACTTAGTTGTTTTTCCCTGTGAATATACCCATGTGTACCCCTACAGAAACACGTGGTATATTTGCATTGCTATGATGATATATACTAGTCTACAGGAATATCTATATCCGCTGATTCAAAGAAAATCTATTCCGTAAATCTTACTCGTCATCATTTTGACACACACACGCACGCACACACGCATTTGTAAAAGTCTATATAGGTCCTAGACGGTGCCGTATTGAAAGCAGGCAAATATAAGGCTTCAGCATGTAGCACCTTCCATTTCAATTCATCGACTCCTTTTGCCTACTAGCCTAGGTTTGTCATGGTTTTGCCGTCTGCTGATAATTTTTCAAAATCAGTTTGTTTGTTGTTGTATTTTTCCTTTTTTTTTCCGGAAATATCAGAAAAGTGTCAAGCATTTTGGATCCAGATCATGCCTGTCGGGCCTGATCTGGGTCCAAATTGTTTGCAAAGGTTATCAGCAGACGACACTAGTAAGTAAAGAGCTTATGACGACAAATCAAGCAAATTAGAGAGTTGACGAGAAATAGCGAATTGGGGATATACATTAAAAATATTTGCCTGCTTAAGATATGTAGCTGATAAACTTTGTCAGCAGCCGAAGCCAAGTTCAGGCTAAAACGTTGAGCATTATCTGGATCCATACTGTTTGAAAACCTACTTGTATTCCTGAAAGACATATTTTTAGAAAATAATCATCTCGAAAGAAAATTCAGCAGAGACCAACAACCCAGCATTTAAGGTTTAGACAATACTATTACTTGAATCTTTTTTATTAACACAGACCATTCCAGTGCATTGGTTTTAGATATACAGTGAAGTTTATAAATCAGTATAAGCAGTGAATCATAGCCTAATGCACGAAGATTGGTCCAGATAAGCAATTTTAGCGTGAAGCTGCCGCTGTCTTCATCAGTTTAAACACGTGTTTTGGTGCTCAAAAGAATCGTATCATCGAGACGGTTGTTTTGAGTACACACCAACTATTTTTTGGATGAGAAATAGGAAAAATAGTTTTCTGTTACGCGCTCTTATCTGTGGGACTGACGAATTACCTCCACTGACCTGTATAAGCCATGTTTTATTTATATCGTTAGGTTCACTTGGGGACTAATTCAAAGAGGAGCAGCAAAAACACACGAAAATTCCATCTTATCCCAGCCTATACAAAAACTCATATTTATGTGGAAAAAATTAACTCAATTACGCGGTATATATCTAAATTCATATCTCTAATTTATTTTTCAATTAAAATCACCATAAGCCATGTTTTATTTATATCGTTAGGTTCACTTGGGGACTAATTCAAAGAGGAGCAGCAAAAACACACGAAAATTCCATCTTATCCCAGCCTATACAAAAACTCATATTTATGTGGAAAAAATTAACTCAATTACGCGGTATATATCTAAATTCATATCTCTAATTTATTTTTCAATTAAAATCACCATTAAAGAATAATTAGCAAATAACGGGGGTCACCTAAGTCCTGGAAACACATTAATACTTTTCTCGAATAAGTTCTAAACACAGTCCGAATGTGTGTTACAAGTATAGGCTTTCGCAATAAACTGCCGGTGAGCCTTCGGATGCTCCTGGACATAAAACCACACAAAATTGATTGATTGATTGATGTTTATTTGGTAAAATCAACACATACATACATATACAACAGCAAATTAAAAACATATAGCACATTAAATATCACATTAATTTAGCACTTTAAAATATGGAATAATTTAAATAAAAAAAGTTAAATAAAACTCTGATGCTATTAAAACTTATAATTTAAGATGAATTTGAATAATTTAAGATGAATTTGAATGGATCTGGCACAAATATCACATTAAGATTATCACAGTGAACTAGGTTATCACATATCATCACAATTATGCATTTTATAAATTAAGAGATCACTTTTTGACTAGTCACAAAACATAAATGGTGAAAATGACTGATATCTAATCTCATTCATATCTCACACTCCCGAATAAGAGTGCGAGACATGAATGAAAACAAAATTTGTTATTTTAATGAATGATGATGTAAAGGCAAAATGTATGAGTGTTGAAATAACCCAGGATAGCCCATGAAAGCCCTAAGGCTTATTTCCAATGGGGTCCTGTTGGTTAGATCCAAGAAGCAGTTAGGAGAGGAGGGGACATAAACCTAAGTTGCAAAATTGAAATGCTAAATGCATATTAATAATAAGCATAGGTATCAGATTCCATAAGTTGCAGTTGAGATCTAAGGTATTGTCTTGCAGCAGATTTGAAACCATTGAAAGTGCACTTTTGTTTGACATCCGAGGGTAGAGAGTTCCAATCTTTAATTCCACTGTAATAAAAAGTTGTTGCTGCAACACCATTGACAGAAGGTACTATAAAGTTTTCAGTACTACCTCTGGTGAAATGATGATGAACATCGGAAACTTTGATGAATTGTTCAGACAAATACGACGGGCCAGTTCCATTGAAAATTTTAAACATAAACCCACTCGACCAGAACTGGTTATAGCCAAGGAACACGACCACAACCATTAAACAACAACAACAACAACAACAAACAATCGGCGTGGTGTATTCGACTTATACCAAGGGGTCCCGAGTTTGATCCTCTTCTCCACGTGAGTGTTACAGTATCGGATGAGACTTTAAGCTGTGGCCCTGCGCTTCCGGTCATACTAAAGCTACACACAACAATAAACACTCTCAGCTAAGTACTATACCGGTACAGCTACGGAGCAGCCATAAGAAAAACTTCCGTGTTGTAGTGATTAAGTCGCTCGCCTTGTACAAAACGGCAATGTACTGGCACAGACACGGAACAAACACAACAAAAGCTTGGTTTCCGAGGGGGGGGGGGGGGTACTCTCATGTTTTTTTCATACTTAGGCCCGGCCCCAGCATCTACCGTTCACCCCAAAAATATCACGAATTTCAAGCACCCAAAATAATATTTGAAAAATAAAATAAATATCCCCCATGCTGTACATTGATCTTAAGTAAAGAACCTGATATGCATAGAAATGACCCCTAAATATAGTCCAATTTTGTGATGACTCCTCAAAATATCCAACAAATCTTCATACCCAAAAATCATTTTTCTGAAAATCACAAAAATAATGAAATTCAAAACTTCGGACGCAAAAAATGACCCGAGCCTACGCGTATATGAAAATATCAAAGAACCCACTGGGGACGGCTCTGTTTTTGAAATTTTCTACCCTTGTTTGATGGAATCTTGAACTGGAAATGTATTTTACAGTATGGGTTTAAAGGGAGCGCAGTGGCTCAGTCAGTAGAGTGCTTGACTCGAGACCGAGGGTTCGAGCCTCACCAGCGTCACTGCCTTGTGTCCTTAAGCAAGAACATTAATCCTAGCTTAGTACTGGTTCAACCCAGGAAGATCCGTCCCTTCATAACTGAAATATTGTTGATGGGATGTAAAGAATCAAATCAAACAAAAAACAAACAAAAGTATGGGTTTAAAAGCTGTACACATGTATATTTTTCTATATGATTGTCTGCACTAAGAAGACAATTTCCACTGCGTTGTCCACACTGATTACATTAGATGGCATAGCTGAAGTTAAACAACCCAGTTTATTAAGCGGTCTAAGTCAAAATGGGCATAGTCAAGCATGAAAACTTATGCTACTGCGAATATCAGAATAAGTTTAAGCTCAATGTATGATGTCTGTTAAACAGACATGCATGATCGAATGCCTTTTATATACTCGACAAATTAGACCATTTTTAATTCCCTCAACGCAACCGACTTCCAAATCACTGAACTGCTGTGTACCCTGGATTTTGGCTATAAAAAGTTGAAGGCCTATGATATAAGAGATCAACATTTTATCGAGAACCTTAAAATCACATGACCTAGTTGGCCGTCGTGCTAACATAGCGTAAAAACCCTATAAAGATATTCTTCAGAACCTGATGGGACTTTGTATATTGTATTTGGGATATGGGTCCAAAAATTTGTTCAAAATAATGATGAATATAGCTTGGTTGAATTTGGCCTTCTTTGTGATAATGTCAAATTTCTTTCATAATACATTATATGAAATTATATATATTATATATTATATATGTGTTTGTTATTGGTGAATTGTAAAAGAAATCGATTATGACCAGGAAATACCACTATCACACACTGCAGACCAACCCATGGCACCGTGAGGAAGAGCCACAGAACATATAAAATGGCAAGACATGGATGAGACAATAAAAACAAAATCTTTCTCTTCAAGATGATTGGAACACGGGAAAGGACACACAGTAATGCATACCAAAACAAAGACAAACACAGAGGACCAAACACACACACAAACAGTGGGGATTACATAAACAATTGATCAACAACAACATAACCATCTTGGACTTGTCCATAACGAATGGCACAGTAGACGGATGGCTGAGAATGGGTTTACTTCCCCCTCTTGGGAGTTTTGCAGACATATCCTGTCTTGTAGAGAATTAAAAGCCGAGTCTTTTAAGAAGTGTTTGCACTCTATGCATTTGGGGCGTTAGTCTGTAAGAGCCTGTAACATACGTTACTTTATCAAATTAAGAAAAGGTAAATTGTAAGTTTTGGCTACAAATTAAAGACATTAAATATTCATTTTTAAAAGTCATTCATATAAACTGCATACTGGATATCTTAACTACGTATGACAGGCATTTGAACAAAATTGCGGCTTCCTAAGGTGTCATTTGCGTTACATAAATCAGATAACCCATTAAAATTTGCAAGTGTGGCTAACATCATTTACATTCACAATCTCTCTGTGTGTTTTGCAAAATGTTTAACAATGTCAGGCTAGCTTATGCAATTAGCTAACAGAAAAATTAAAGTATTTTTCCCTATCTTAAATATTTTTTTTTTGAATTAGCAATTAAACAACCCTACCCAGTTTTAAGGTGAAAATTTGGTATTAAAACTAGAGCAAAAATAGTTAAAAATATTTGCAGTCGATGATTATCTTTCATTGTTTGGAATTTATTTGCTTTTTGAAAAGACTCATAAATCTGCAGGTTTGTTGCAAAATGTCTAATATCAGAGGCTGTAACATATGTTACCTGATGTAATAAATGGGCAAGCTCATTGTCTTTACGTAAGATATGCCTAAAAATGTTTTAATCTCCTTGAGGAAATTTTGCAGACACATTCCTGCTAGAAGTACAACTCAAGCTGCATTGAATAAAGAATGTTTGTTCTCTATTAGTTTGGGCGTTAATCTGAAACAGCCTGTTACATGCGTTACTATATCAAATAAAGAAAATGTAATTTGAAAGTTTGGGCTAAAATTGTGAAAATACTTGCATGTTTAGGGACTTTAGGCTGGCTCGTATGATAAAGACTTATAGATCTGCAAGCTGTCACCAAGTTTTAAAGATCAGAGAGCGTTACATATGATACATGGCATAACGAGTGAGCAAGTGTCTTTACTGAAGAGATACTATTTCTGAAAGAATGAATATATTTTACCTGTTTCCTTATAAATCTATTATCATTGGTGCCTGAACCTAAGAAATTATATTCAGTGCATGTTATCAAACCTATAGATATTTGTTACACATGTTATAAATAAACTTACTTTCATATATTTCTTAATATGTAAAATGCTAAAACATATAGGGACACAAACAGAGAAAACTGTTTCACATTTGAACAGGGCAGTTTATAAATATTCAAAATCAATCATCATCTGAGCCTACTTCATACACAACATCCATCATTGTGTCTGCTTCAGTGTCATCATTATCATTGTAATAAGTAAAATCATCAAACAGTATTTTGACTTTAAAGCTAAGTAAGGGCCTGCTCCATCCCAATCCTCTTTGGAGTTGTGCAGACATATTACATCTTATATAACCATTTAAGGTGCATTGAATAAAAACTGTTTTCACTCTGTAAGTTGGGCCGTAAACCTCCAACAGCTTGTTACAATTGTTACTATATCAATTTGAGAATAAGAAAGAGCTACGTGCGTTAAAGGGCAAATTTGGCCTCCTCTGGAGCCAAAAACTGAAAGTTGTGTTTCATTAATTTCATGATATTGGTTTGTTAGAAGAATAACCAAAGTGTAATATCCAGGCTTTTATTTTACTTTTACCGTTGCTATGGTAACAAAAAAAGGCGGACGAATTAGGCTAAAAATAGAGAAATTGCCATTTTGTGCCAAATTTATGGCTTTTGGGTACCGATTTTTTAAGAATTAGGCATCAGCACAAGCGAATACCAAACAAACCTTTTAATACATTGTGTGCTGTAATAATCCTCACCATCTGATAAAATATCTATTTGGTATTTGCTTGTGCTCTATATTAATTCCTCTGTTACATGTCTTATATTTGCTCCAAAATGGCCATTTTCCTATTTTCAGCCTATTTTTGCGGACCATTCTTGTTACCATAGCAACCGTACTTGTCGAATCAATACCAGACTTTTTCACTTTGGCTATTGTTCTAATAAACTAATTAGAAGAAACTTGTGAAAAGCAACTTCTATTTTTTGACTTCATAGGGGGGGGGGGCAAAATAGCCTCTTAATGGACGTATCCATTTGAATGTTTGAGCTACAGAAAGAAGACATTCAAATTATCTAATAAATTGACATTTTTATAGTCTGCATACTGGATGTCTTTACTACATATGGAAGCTGCTTAGCATTAATACGACTAACTGTGGTGTTATGTGCGTTACATGAACCTAATTATAATTTAAAAGACATAATTGTGGCTATCGTCATTTAGTTAAACAATTGCTATATCTTGGTTTAAAACTGTTTTATTAGATTTTACAAACATATACTCAATTGATGAATAGGAAAAACCAAGTTTGCTTTTCTATTTTAAATATATTGTCTTATACACAGCCCTACTCCCGGTTTTACCGAGAAGCAAATTGTGTTATTACCGTCTAAGTAAAACACATGAAAGAAGGCAAAGATGTGGAATCGAAACAATCAAGTACCACACCTGGCCCAGCATACCAATAAGAAAGTAACAATCTCACAATAAGACATCACAAACGAGAGCCAAGAGGTCAGCCCTTTCCTTGTAGGTAACCACAAGGCATCAATAAACAGACGCGCACGAAAGCATAACAAACACATGACAGAAATAAGATGAATGATCCACAAAAGAAGTACCACCTTGGAATGGTCAGTAAAAATATTTTACTCGAGGGCTTAAACCAGCGTGTGGATATTTTACATTTTCTTAGTCTGTCTTGCTCATATATCTGCAAGCTGCCATCAAGTTTCTAAGATCAGGACATTTAATGTGTACTTATAAGTCTTTGGTGCCAAAACACTAGAAATTATAATCCTTTCAGATTATCAAGCCCATGGACTATTGTTACAGATGGTATCAATGACGTTTTGGACACATTTCTTAATACTGTGTATATAATGCTAAATATAGAGCCACAAATAGAAAAGATAGTTTTACACTTATACAAGCGAATACAATAAATGAAATGGTCCAAACTAATTCTCATCGATTTAACACTCATGTTAAACGTTTGTCATTGTCCGGGTCTGTGGTAATAATTATTATCACCCGCCTCCTTGCAACTAGTAGAATCATCACACAATAATTCAATCATTTACTGTTTTGCAATTTTACCACCAGTCCACTAAAAATTGATGATTCATTATCAACTTTCCAATGTTGCCATTCATGGCTTGGAACATTAGGAAACTGATATGAATTCCTAATAGTTGGCTCTTTTTGAATATGTGTTTCAAGTGACACTTTGCAAGTAGGAGAAAGACTAAAGCTTTCCAAGGAGGAAAACTATGCCATTAAAAGCAATGAGTACCTGGAATGATGTACCTTGATATTTCTGAGAAAAAAGAATCATATCTTAACTGGTTAACTCTTATAAATGTAGCCTTTCCATACATGCAACAAACATATTTTCATCTAATAATGTCTCTGCACTTATTATCTTTCCCCAAGCATTCAAAAACTTATTTAAAGCCTTAGTACTTCTAAGGTGCTGAAAAGGAGGTAACTCTTTCCCTTCATATAAACGAGCTAGATGTATCACAGCAGGTAAAGCAATGAAATGCAGGATAAACAGGGCGTAAATTAGACCCTTTCACCTCAAGGATTCACTAAGTTTCTAAGACTAGAGCGCTTATTAAAGGATGTACCATATATAACTTGTCGTAATAAATGAGCAAGGGCATTGTCGTGACATCCTTTTTGATAATACAGTCAGAGGCAAGTGTTTTCAATTTCAGTGTTTTCAATGGATCATGCAATGGGGTAACCTTATCAACTTGTTTACTCTGTATAAATATTCCATTAGGCAAAATATAGAACTACTGGTTTTTCATTCTACACATAGTCCACTTTCCTTCTTTGAATGCAACAGCTGATGATATGGCTGCAAAAACTGAGAAATCAAAGGTTTTACATTCTTTTAAGGCTTGCTTCAATGTACTGACAGCAAACAACAACCAGTAGCAAGCATAATTGATAGCAAAGTCCAACTTCATGTTCTTTCTTATATACCAGATGATTTTCAAGGTGTAACAGAAATTATTTCTGACTGTCTGCCAAAACCATCAAGAGTCAACATTGTAACTAAAGAAAACGTATTAAGTTCTTTAGGCGCAGCAAAATACTTTTGATCTAAGACCTGATGACTTAAGCACCAAAGGACTGGAAAGGTTCCATGGCAAATGATGCAAAGAAAAAGCAGCCAATCAAATTTCTGTTTGACCAATGTCAGAAATCTTAAAGTATTCTTAGAGGTACACGGTAGAGACATAGCTTTTGCAAAATAAGAGCAAGGTTATCATTTGACTAGCACGGATGCAGAGGCAGTTGCAGTAAGATTGCTATTGCCACTTCACAGGAAGAGACATATACCAGAGTCTTACTCCATTGTATGCATATATGTGAAATGGCATTAAACCCATATTTAATCAGGTATTTGATCCCATGACACTGACATGCTGTTTCTACTTTTGAAGAATGCTAAGGATTCAAGTTATAGCTGAGTCAATTTATTTGACAGGCCACACATACAAAGAAAATTAATTCCTTTGATGGCAAAAGATGAGTATTACACGAAATGCTTATAAGTGATGTTTGTCACAATTACCAATTTTAAACGATAATCTTAATTAATGTAACACATATAACACCATAGAAAGCTGTATATTTGTTAAAAAACACCTTCATGTGTATCAAAGGTATTCAGCATGCAAACTACACGAATAATTCAAACAAATAGATAGTTTTATGTCTTCTTTCTGTTTCTCAGACTTTCAATTCATTTATTCTAAAATTGATATGGTAACATACCTAACATACTGTTCCAGGTTAACCCCCTGGTTAATAGAGTGCAAACATCTCTTATTTGATTTAGCTTGAATTGTTCTATAAGGTAAGTATATCTGCACAATTCCCAAAGGGGTGAAGTGGATAAGGATTGTACTCAGTTTGCAGTCCTAATACAATGCCATGATTCTACTGGTTGTGACGAAATGGGTGATTATTTTGCCATAGAAGCAGACACAATGATAGACATTGTGAGGTTGACTTGAATAAAGATTGTTTTTGAATATTTATATTTAATAGGAATATTTGTTAAATAGTGTCATTTAAATGTGAACTATTATTTTCTATTTTTATGTCTATATATTTTAGTATTATAGACATAAGGAAATATGTGATAAAAAAAGATTATAAATACATGTAACATCTGTAACACAAGTCCATGGGCTTGTAATCAGCAATGACAATAATTACTAAGACTAAGGCACCAGAGGCTATAGATTATTAGGAAAACACGTGAAAAATAGTATTTTTTCTGAAATATCATCTCTTACTTCCAAGACAATTTCCTTGCTCATTCATTATGCCATGTAACATACGTTACGTGCTTTGATAAGTACTCTGATCCTAATGTCAAACTTGCAAATCTAAGATTCTTTATTGCATAAGCATGATAGTCCCAAAAATGTAAGATATCCACCAGTGTCAAATATATTCATATAATTTTCTTCAATAATAGATATCAATATCGGATACTTAAAGTTTGGGGTAGAGTTGTTTAATAGCTCATATAAAACAATTTATTTGAGAAAGAAAAGCAAAAAATTGTTTCTTTCTATTAGTCAAATGAGTATTTTAGCTAACTAAGATTAAAACACTTGAAGAAATGCACAAATCGATTATAAAATTAAATGATGTTAGTCACGATTTCAATTTTCAAAGGAAAATTTAATATATGTAACGCATATAGCACAA
This sequence comes from Loripinus fragilis, assembly GCA_964019695.1. NCBI lineage: Eukaryota > Metazoa > Mollusca > Bivalvia > Lucinida > Lucinidae > Loripinus > Loripinus fragilis. The sequence continues at coordinate 294,308 of CAXHUL010000702.1, forward strand.
TTTGAAGCTGTTATTTTGTTTAAAATGCTGCTTTTATGTAGCTTAGGCATCCAGCTTGCAAACTACATAAGAAATTAGAATAAATAGATAGCTTAATGCATTATTTCTGTAGCTCAAACTTTCATTTTGCTTATTTCCTTAGTTTGTTACAGTAACATATGTAACAGGCTGTCAGAGACTAACGCCCTGGCGCACAGAGTGCAAACATCTCGTAAAATATGCGGATTGATATTTTCTTCAAGATAGGATTTAGCTTGAAGTCTAATGATTCTGATTTTGAAATAGTAAATTTCCCATTTCTTGATGGAGATGTTCCTCGCTCACCTTCCTATGGTGTATAGATTTCGCAACTTATTTGTTTTGCGAGAGTGTGTTCTAATATTGATGATTTCAACAACAGAACCCTATTTATGACTGCTAAGTTATTAAAACAAGATATCATAAAATTCGAAAAGCATTTTCTAAACTCTACCACAGACACTCAGAGTTAATGGTTAAATACAACATTGGGCTAAAAGCTCTTCTGCAACAGGGCATATCAGTACCTATATTTTATGGGGATTTAGTTTATAAATTCAAAATAATTGTTAGAAACCCTAATTTTCGTGATCAATTCAAAAAGATTATCAAACGTTATAAAAAAAAGATGGATATAACTTGGATATCATGCGACAGTCTGCATGCCTGGTTGCAAACCCAATCATAGGTTTTAGCCGTGGCTTCCTCTTCAATTGCACGAGGTTGGGTCAGGCCTCAGACTCAATGACGTCTCTGACGTAAAGCTTTAATCGGTGGGTTGGTGCCTGATGCTTGGCTGTAGCTGGGCCCACCGTGGCTCAACTTGAGGTTTTCTTTAGCTCTGACTATCTGAGAGTCTCGAGCCCTTTTCTCTTTTTCGTCATAGTGCGTTAATTTGAGTGCTTGTCTCTTCGATGATGCACTGTATTAGTTAAGTATCCTCCATGCGAGTTTAACATTTTTGTGCTTCAACAACAGCAGAATCTAGGGCGACGATTTTGTGCCAGTAAAATGCATTTAAGCCCCCCCCCCCTCCCCCAGTAGCTTTGGCTGATGTCCGTTCTAAGGCGGTGGTTCTGTTGTAGTTGATCCATTGTTGATTGTTACTGCCATTGTGAGATTCTGTAATTGTTCTATGTTTTGTTGTGCGTTATTTGTGTACATTCCAGTTTTGCAATCATCTCGAAGGGGAAGAGAAAGCTGGTTGCTTTGCTTTGTTCGTCTTCCTGGTGTCTCGTGTTTGTTGTGTGGCTCTTTTTCATGATGCCACGAGTTTAACTGCAGTTTGTGATTGTTGTATTTCCTAATGATACTCACTTACTGTTTTTGTTTTAGAACGGATTTCAGCCTAAGCTATGGGGGACTTAAATGCACTTAATAGCCGCCAATTCTTCACCCTAGATTTTTTTGTTGTTAAAATGCAAAACTGTTTAACTCGCATTTAGGCTTCCCAACTAATGCAATATATCACCACAGAGAAACTTAGATTGTTTTTCTACGAAAAAAATGTCTCCCCCTTTTAGGACTCAAAAAATCACAAAAATGTGTTACAAGAGGAATAATTTGAAAATATACATGTAAGAGTTATGGTTCTTGTGAATTACACATCATCTGAATGCACATTGCAAATGTATGAAGTTTCCTTGAAACACCTCTAACGGTTATCAAGTTATAGAGCGGACACGAAACAGCATTACAAAAGATCAAAGGGAAATAACTCCAAAAATATCTAAAACAGAGTTACGGTTCTTGTGCATGACACATTGTCTTATTGTACTCTAGAAATGTATGAAGTTTCAATCAAATAGCTTTAACAGTGTTCAACTTACAGAGCGGACAAAAATTGCAATTAGTTATGTTACAAGGGGAATAATTTGAAGAATAAACATGCAAGAGTTATGGTTTTGTGCATGACACGTTGTCTGAATGTGCTTTACAAATATATGACGTTTCGTTGAAATATCTCCAACTAACGGTTACCAAGTTATAGAGGGGACACGAAATAGCATTGCAAATGATCAAAGGGAAATAACTCCAAAACGCCCAAAGCAGAGTTATCGTTCTTGTACATGACGCATTGTCTCATTGTGCTCTAGAAGTGTATGAAGTTTCAACCAAATAGTTTTAACAGTGTTCAACTTACAGAGTGGACAAAATGCCCTTATTTATGTTACAAGGGGAATAATTTGATAAATAAACGTGCAAGAGTTATGATTCTTGTGCATGACACGTCGTCTGAATGTGCTTTACAAATGTAAGAAATGTCGTTGAAATATCTTTTACGGTAATCAAGTTATAGAGCGGACAGGGTTTTGACACGGACAGACAGACAGACAGACGCAAAGGGAAAAACAATATATTACCAGACCCATCCAGGGGAGCATAATAACACATTAAAATGAAACAAAGAAATGGGCTCATTTCTCACAGATGTAAGAGCTAAAGCAAACCTCAAGGTGAGCTAAGGTTGACGACGATACAACAAATATCATGCGTGCACAAACTTAAAATGGTAGATATTTACAAAGGATGTCATGAAATTCCGTGACCCTTATAAAGTACAAACAATAACTGCTCCCCAATGAGATATATTTAGCGTTTTTTAAAGTCACGGAAAACCGCTACCTTCCAAAAAATTCAATGTCACGGAAATCCGCGACAAAGGCTAGCCGCGGAATTCCGTGTCATCCCTACCTGTTTATGGTGACCTCTCTCATCATTTGTAATAGGTTTTCTTTTAATATCTTGATGAATGTCAACGAATAAAGGTCAATCTTCAATCTAGTATGCAAATTTTTCACCCTGGTTCTGTATTCCGACGGATGTCACTGGATTGAAAATTGACTATTTTCAGATAAGGAACTCCCCCACTTCCGCTAACAGGAAATACATAGAAAAAAATCCAAATTCAAACAATGACATCATTATACAATTCTAATCATAAACCATTGCGCACATGTTCATAAAAAAAGGTCAAAACACCCAATGTCTCTATATAAGATTCACGTGGCGCCTTAAAAACGATGGGTACTAATTGTGTGTATTGACTGATAGCCTATTTGAACATAAGCGTGTGATAGTAAAGCTTTTCAGCGTACAGCAAGGTTAGCCATGAAATAAAAATATTTTCTTTCACTTATATCTTACTGATCACTGTGCAAAAGTAATTTGATTCTGATCTTTCCAATCCATCGCTTCTTGTCGTAAACAAGCTGACCCTCTCTCGGTTCAGAGGTCAATGTACTCTTGGGTTAGCTTGCTACTTTTGGCGGGAAACTTGTCACGTGAGCACATGATCAGAATAACAATTGTCCGCCTTGTTGGAAAAGTCCATTTTCGGTCTGATTATGACATTTTGGGACATGACAAAGCTTCCTTTCTGAAAATTAAATTTATACGGGTGGGGTATGTGATTGTTAAGGATTTCTGTCAAGTAAGTATCTCATTTTCTTTGGCATGCTATATTAAATTGAAATCAAACCATTCTTTGAAATTGACTTTCATTTTCTGAAATAGGTCATTACTCGTTATAATTTAATAGAAAATAGGGGGCGCTACAATGCACAATAATACAGAAACGTGCCTGCTGCGAGCGTACCAACATTGAGTAAGTTTACAGAATCAATAGCTTTAACAATTTTGCCCTGATTTTCAAAATTCAAACACCTACTTGTTTCTTATAATGTCCAAAATCCACTGTTAATCTTATTATATGTAATGAGTTTTTGAAAAAGCACTGACATACCTTACCTAGTCATGGGGAGTATAACCAGTACCGGGTTTTATTATAATATTTCTCAACGTTTTATTAAGTTCGTCTCATCCGTTCAACATCCGAATTTTATCGCAAAAACGTCATCACCCCTAGCTCGTGAAAAGCATGCAAAATGGCTGCGATGAGCCGAAAAACAACAACAAGAACATGATATTACAGATTGCATTGATCATGTCATAATAACGAAGTCAATGGTAACATTTTTATAACTTTGGTTGTGTATGTAAAACACATGAAGAAGTCTAAATGGTTGGATTGTCAAGGAAACGAGTTTTTCCCAAAACAAAAGGGGACTCCATCACTGGTCCAGATAGAGCACAAAAACACTGCGACTTTAGATTCAGCCAGATCGAAAAAAAAAATCTAAAGTCGCAGTTCTGCAACTATTGCATACCCATACATTTGAACTTTAGAAAGTATTTGCAGATGCGTGAGGACCCTGCACTAAGGGTAGGATCACTACGTAAATAACCCCAGGCCCCTGCCCTGGCCCTGCCGGGGAAGCGGCGGGAGGGGGGGCGGGGGGGGGCGGGGAGGGGGTAACTTAAGGGTTATTTTGGTACGGGTATGCGGGCCAGTTTTTGTAAACTTACCCCAATCATATAGAGCAACTTGAGGGCTATTTTGGTACGGGTATGCGGGCCAGTTTCTGTAAACTTACCCCAATCATATAGAGCATATATATCACATTTTTAATTCCTTCTGCATCCTAAAAGGGGCTGTCACATGTGTGGTGTTTAGCAATAAGCATGCAAACAGTCTTATTGTGTAGAGCAACTTACTCACAGTCTATTTATATACTTGAGCTATATGCCATTACCTTATTTGGGACTAGCTCCTAGCTTTGCCCAGGACTCTAGCTGGGATACAAGCATTCTTGTTTTGGTAGCCATATAATAAATATCTATTCTAACACACCTCGCCTATAGAGATGTGGATGCAATGTGGACCTTCACACGTAAAATGTGAAAGCAATGTGGATCCACCACATCTCCACAATTTGAATGTGGATGTAATTTGGAGCAATGTGGATGTATTGTGGAGCAATGTGGATTTCCACATTTCAAATGTGAATAAATGCAGATATATTGTGGGTCAGCATAATGGAAATTAACGTTAATTCTTGGATAATTTCGAAATTATATGTGGACCACCACACTTGACAATGTGGATCCACCACATCTCCACAATGTGGAGTTTCCACACCTACACATTTGACAATTTGACTTATACCCTCTCTCCAATCAATCCCTGGTAGGCTTTAGCATTGAGCTGTGAATAACTTTTTGGGCGATTCTGGCTGCTGTATGATTTTGATAATTTCCAGCTTTGAAAATATCTTAGTCAAATTTAGCTTTGAAAATAGCTTATTCATTTTAGGGGTATAGTCTGTGGTGATATATCGTGTGTAATAGTCAAGCCTACTAAGTTCTATGCGTCTTAAGAGGCTCTTGGTCAATAAAGACCTTAAATCTTAGAGGCTTTACTTTGTAGCGTTAACTAGTGTATAGATAGCTGTCTCAAGCTTACTACTACTGATTTTTAATGAAAGAACAACAAAGACTGGTTAACATTACCATAACTTTATTGCCCCATCCCTCTGTTCATTGTTTACAATAAGAGAAATTAAAAATGTATGTCATCATACAAAGTCGATTGCAATTAGAATGTTTTAAACATTGATCCAGAGCCTAGTTGACTTTTAGTATATCTTGGTCCAAAGTTGTTCTGTTGCAGTTGACTTGGTGCATATTTTGATCCTAAACTCTGTTGTAATGAGCCTTATTCATCATCTTCACCTAAGAATAGGATGGTGGGTCATATTCTTCAAGTTTTCCATCCAAAAGATATCTTCTTTTTTAATAGCATATCTCAAAGCGTTATCCTCATCAAATTCATCTTCATCTCGTAGTCGTTTTGCTGTATCTGTTATCTTTTTGTGCAAGGGATCTTTCTTCATGGCCTTAGATACTTTAAGGAAGCGCTGGTAGCGATCAATGACTTCTGCTCTGTATCTAGGTTCTAGTTTATCAAAAGTGCACTGATTTTGTTACCTGCGCATCCAGCAACTTTTTCGCATAAGTTTTTATTTCAGCGAGTCCCAGGATGCAATAGTATGGCAGACTTGTCATTAAAAATAGTGTTTAGAACTCATTAGTTTGCAGTGGGGACTCATTCATATTGGAAACAGCGAGTCCCAGGACCCATAAGCCCAAAATTGTAATTGAATCACTGAAAGTGACCTCCTCTGCTTCATGTGTGGCCATGTCTGGATGTTTCTCTACTGTATGTTGTACACCTTTATTGAAAGTGTCTTGTAGGTATCTATGGGCTCCACCGACAAAAGTCTTCCAAGGATCAAACTTGCTTTTTTTCTAGAATAATGTTGGTCTTCATCATCTTCATCAGTATAGTCTGTATCACTATCACCATGAATACCATAATATTTGTCTTCATATTTCCCAAAGATATCTTCCTTTGGATGCCTACTGGAAGTTTCTGCATCGGATTCATCAGACATATTAGAGTCTTCATTTTCTGACATTGTTTCTGACTCCATATCTTCACTGCAGATACCACTTGTCAAATGTCGTCTCAAACTGTCTGATCTTGCAAACTGTCGTTCACACTTTGGACACTGATGTTGACCCATTGAAATCGTTTTGGTAAATTCCCAATAGCACAGGAGCTTATCATAATCATAAGCCAACCAGTGGATATGACCAGGAGCTTATCATAATCACAAACTCAACCAGAATAGACCTCAAATAGACTAAGTTATTCCCCAATAGCCCAAGAAACTATCACAATCACAGACCCAGCCAGAATAATCCCAAAATAAACTAAGTTATTCACAGCTAGTCACTCAAGCTTTCCAGGGGAGCCATCTCTGGGGCATATTTTTGCCTGAAAAATTTTAAGTTCTTTTCAGGCTTAAAATAAATGCCTAAGGGTGGCCCCCATTACTACTACTAGTCATTTGTAACCATGGCCCCAGCCCCGGGGAACAGGGGGAACTTTGACTTTTCGTCTAGCAATTCCCTGCTATAACGCCTACACTGCCGGAAAAGCAAGCTGGTAAAACCATGGCAGTGTTCCCCCGCAGTCTGTCATGTTTTACGTTGCACTGACATGTTTGCCTAGGTTTATCAAATATGCACTATGGGGACAATGCAAAAGTAATGAAAAAAGTCAATAAGCAATGCTTATTAGATACCCCCCGCACAGTAAGAGTCAGTGTAAAAACTTGGCTAGTTATAGTTCGAACAAGAAGACGTTAGTTTTGATCAGAAGATTTCAGTAGAATCTGTGCAAACAAAAATTATAAACTCCTTCATGCGTATGTTCAATGTGTCTACATTGTATCTGCAAAGTATTAAATTGCTCCATCAAAAGCTGTAGTAGGAGTTGATCGGCCCATAAAGGCACTATCCATGCATATACAAAAGCCATATAAGGGAATAATTGTCTAAGTTCAACAAAACTTATAAACTCCTTCATGCATATGTTCATTGTGTCTACATTGTATTGACAAAGTATCAAATTGCTTCATCAAAAGCTGTGGTAGGAGTTGATCGGCCCATAAAGGCACTATCAATGCATATACAAAAGCCATATAAGGGAATAATTGTCTAAGTTCTCACAGCTGTCATTTTGTCAAAATTATTTTTATGAACCAAACTCCTTCATGCATATGTTCAATGTGTCTACATTGTACCGGCAAAGTATCAAATTGTTCCATCAAAAGCTGTGGTAGGAGTTGATCGGCCCATGAAGGCACCATCTATGCATATACAAAAGCCTAATAAGGGAAAAATTGTCTAAGTTCTCACAGCTGTCATTTCTTCAAAAATTATTTTTTGTGAACTAAACTCCTTCATGCATATGTTAAATGTGTCTACATTGTATAGGCAAAGTATCAAATTGCTCCATAAAAAGCTGTGGTAGGAGTTGATCTGCCCATAAAGGCACCGTCTATGCATATACAAACACCTTATAAGGGAAAAATTGTCTAAGTTCTCACAGCTGTCATTTTGTCAATATTATTTTTTCCGAACTAAACTCCTTCATGCATATGTTCAATGTGTCTACATTGTATAGGAAAAGTATCAAATTGTTCCATCGAAAGCTGTGGTAGGAGTTGATTGGCCCGTGTATGGCCTATAATAGCATAAGCATAAAGCACTATATTAAAAGCCATTTAGAACTACAAAGGGAAATAACTCTAAAAGAATTGGCCCCTTACTTTTTTCTCTAAAGTATTTGTCTTGCATATATGAACATGTTTGCAAGGTTTGATGAAAATCAGTGTATGGCCTATAATAGCATAAGCATAAAGCACTATATTAAAAGCCATTTAGAACTACAAAGGGAAATAACTCTAATAGAATTGGCCCCTAGCCCTTTTTTTTGTCTAAAGTATTTGTCTTGCATATATGAACATGTTTGCAAGGTTTGATGAAAATCCAGCAATGACTCTTCGAGTTATTAAGGAAACAAAGCGTTACGGACGGATGGACGCACGGACGGACAACGTGAAAACAGTATACACCCTACAAACAAAGTTTGCGGGGGGTATAAAAACACAGCACATTGGCCCGGCTATCCCCCACCCAGCTGCTCAGGGGCTGAGTGCCGTGATTACAAATGACTGGTACATAATTTATACAGAAATATTAAAGCTACAACATCAGGCATCAAATTTTGGATTTTTAACTTCTTGCAAAAATAGTGAGTGGCTAATTTTCACACTTGCTAAAGATGCTGGTCAACTTGCTTTTTCACTGAAAAAGTTAGAACTATCTTTAGTAACATTGCAAATTCGAAAATTTAATTAACAGGTATACTTACACAGCATTAATTGATAGACCAAACCAATTTAGCATTTTCAGCTTTCTGAACCTATATTCAGGCTTCCTTGCAAACAGTGTGGATCCAGATCAGCCAGCTTCTTCAGAAGCTGGCTGATCAGGATCTACACTGTTTGCCATACAACATATGATGTATTGCATAGTTTGGTCGATATGAGAGCGACTTGTTTCCACATGCTAAAATAGGAAATGATGGCAATTTCTACTTGCTTTTTGAAGAAAACTATAAGCGTATATCAAGTTAGCAAGTCCTAAATTTGATCCCTGAACATGTTTTGTTTTCAGAATGACCCAGAACTAATGATGCTATGGACTCTCAGTTTGACAGACAGAAGATTGCTGCACTGAGTGGGGTTGACCTGAGTAGGAAAGGCTCTATTGATGCTCCTATTGAAGAACTCATTCACTTCATCAACTTACAGAAACACTACTTCACAACAAGCTCATGTTCAGGAAGAATAATTGTCTTTGATAATGTAAGAATTGTGAGCTAAATCATATAGCCCTCATTGTGAGAAATCTGTCTGGGGTTTAGGACAATGTAAGGTTAAAATCAGCCTGCTCAGCTACAGACATTAGTTAGAATCTGACAATTATGCATAAAGAAAGTTCAGATGTCATTCTTTGCAGGAAGTGAATAACAAAGGTGATGATCAGACTGCACTGATATGCAGACTGGTCTGTGCCTTCAAAAATGTCAGGTTTTCTCTCGTCTCAGCCCAAATAAGAGATAATTAGAAACATCAGACGGGCAAGTATAGTAGGAAATCTCATGTTAGTGCATATTTGAAGCTGCATTTTCATGTGTCATTTGACTAAATATGAGTGTTGAAATTCTTACTTATATTACGAAAACTTTCCCTGTATAGTATAACTCGATCTTTTTTATTTCTCAAAAGTCATAAATGATGAAATCGAAGATAATGATGGTAGTGGTGATTTCCAAGAATACAAATGGCTTTGTGCATTTAGAGAAATTTAATGTTAAGCATTGCAATTTAAAGGTGCAATAACTTATTTATAAGGATACAATGTATCCTAATATTTAGGATGAATGCAGTTGATGGTACACGATAGGTCCAGATAAGGAAATTTTATGTGCGTAAAATTGTAATTATTTTCATACCCATCAATTAAAACATGTGTTTTGGGTGCTCAAAAGAACCGTCTCATTGAGACGGGTCTTTTGAGTACCCACAACATATGTTTTGGATGGGAAATAAAGAAAATAATTTTCCAATACAAACTCTTGTCTGGAGCCCTGGAGCACCATTGCAAATACCTGATTTTTCTTTAACCACGAGATGCATTTACTAGAAAATACATTATTGACCTTGGGGTCAATGTCACATGAATCATTGCCCAGTATGCTCTACATTATGTGACCTATGCATCTTCAAAGTTTGAAGTTAATACATCCAACGGTTTAGTAGGAGATGCATTTACAAGAAAATACATCATTCGACCTTGACCTCAAGGTCACGCAAATCTTTGCCCAGTACTCTATAATCATGTTACCTATGCTGCTATGCAACTGGAAAGTTTGAAGTTGCTGTGTTAAACCGTTTATGAGGAGATACAATTACCAGAGACTTGACTAATGGGCGTAAACACAGGCAAATAGACGGCGGACTGATTTTGGTACAAAATTAATATACTTTTTTTCGAAAGAAAAAAGCAGGCATAAATATCCGAGATATTCACTCAAAAGTTAAACATGATTTATATTTTGCCAGGAAACTGATGGAGCCATAAAGAAGAAGGGTTGTAAATGGATTCTCACATCCCATGAGGAAGTTGATAATCTTGCAGTGGTGAGTCGCTTCAATTTCTCTTATTATGGATTTTACAGATGCTTTTCTTAGCATGTCTTCAGGCCCTGTATTTAAGACATCTAACTGAAAGTTCTACAACTCTACATAGATAAATACATGATACTTTATTACTTCCCCATTGCCAGAAAAACAGGAAATAAGACAGTCAGTGAAAAAAATTACAGAGGTAGTGTATGCTAGAGGTAGTTCATGCATTATGTGCACATGGTTTACTTATATTGCTCTATTTAATTGTCTGATACCAGTCTAATGCTTTTCTGTATGGTAAACAATTATTTCAGGACTGTTTGTAGTATAGTCTAAACTATTACTCGGAGACGCTGTGGACGCCCTGATGCCCTATTGCACGAGGCCTAAGGCAGAGTGCAATAATGCATCAGGTATTTCGAGGTTCCAGATGGCCGCTTTAAGTGACTTTTAATTAACGCAAACAGCAAATTGGTCATTGAGTTTAACGGCTCATCATGATTGACGTAATTCTGTGGAGGTCATATTCTTGGTGCAGTAACAATGTGCCTCCTTATAATTTCTTGCGTTACTTAAGTTGACACGTTTCACCAATGGACCTTACATCTTATCTTAAATATGACGTCATAGTTTTATATAGTTGATGCTCTGTTTGAAAATTTAAAAGAAATAAAAAAAAACCAAGATAACTTTTCAAACACATCAAAGACACATACTGAGTGCAAATTCACATTGAAATCATATCAAAGCAATTGATGAATAATGCTGTAATGTGTAGCTTGAACCTGTATGACGCCAACAGAATTACACTACACTGTGATATCAGATATCAATGAGCCGTGGCATGAGATTTCCAACAATGTGGCATTTTGACACATGTAAACTCTGACAAGCCTCTGCAGCCTCCTTTTAAGCTAAGAAACTCCAAATGGTGTTCAGTCAGTAGCTTAACAATCATAGAATACTCAAGCTACTAGCAAAGGCTCTGATCAGACTGCACGTATGTGCAGGCTGATCTGATGCTTTGCTGGTAGCACATACAACATTGTTGGAAATCTCATGCACTAGCTCAAATTATAAATATTTGCCTATCTGTATATATATATATACTGCCTGACATCCTCACTGGCATTTTCAGCAGGGATGTACTTTGTACACTCCGGGTAGCCTCTACATGAATAAGCCTTATGTGGCACTCGTATGCCATTGTTAAGAAAACAGAGATTATGGGTGAGGCGATTTTTGTTGACCTCGGTAAATATTCTTCCGGGGTCATCTTTCTCCATTATGCTTGGCATCATATACAGTAAAACCTGTCTTAAGCGGCCACTCAAAAAGAACACAAAAATTGGTTTTAAATACTGATTATCACTTAACATGTTTAATGCAGGTCAAAAGTTTTGCAGAATGCTCCCTTAACCTTCATTAAGCTTTCTCCATTAAGACCTTTGTTTTGTCTATTTTAAGTGGCCGCCTAAGACAGGTTTTACTGTACATGTACATGTTCTGTGGGAGAGAAAATTAAGTCTATAAGAGGACGCCACTTTTTACAATGTTTTGCTATAGCGTTCAAACATGTTTTTTCATGCCTTAACGTTCGCCAGGTGCAGAGGGACATGTTAAAAAACCTAGGGCGAAGCGCAAGGTTTTTAATCTCTCCTGAGGACCTAGCGAGTCTGTAATTGTTCTATGTATTGTTGTACGTTACTTTATGTCTATTCTAGTATTGCAGTCATCTTGATGGGGAAGAGAGAGCTGATTGCTTTGCTTAATTTGTCTTCCTGGTGTCTCTTGATGGTTGAGCGGCTCTTCCTCACGGTGCCACGGGGTTGTCTGCAGTTTGTGATTGTGGTATTTCCTGATCATACTCACTTACTATTTTTAATATATATAAATCATGTTTGATCGCTATTATTGCATAAATTAACGAAATAATCATCAAAATTTGCTAAAAATACATGTATACTCTCACCATTTCACAGTCAACACGTGGCTGGACGGTTTCAGTCACTGTCCATCTTCCAGCGACAATAATAGTACAATACCAAACTCTGCTCTGGACCTGAACAATCATTATGCAAAGTTTGAATATAAAGGAATGAAATCTGTTTGAATTACAGATGGCACACAAATAAACAATGTAAGAACTCCATAGGTGGTGTAGGCATAATAATGTCTTAGTTGAACACTCCCAAAAATATTTTCAAATGTGCACAAAATATAGGGCGCACATGTTCAATCTGTGAGCAATCATAACGTATAAAGTATCAAGGAATGAAAACTGCTGTAGTCACAGATTACACAAACCACACACCCACTAAGTATTTTGGATGGACAAAATGTCTAAGTTTCAACACCCGTTAAAATTAGAAAATATTTATCAAATGTGCACAAAATATGCGGTGTACATCTTCAATGTATTAACAATCATTATGCAAAGTTTGAATACGAGGGTTAGTCAAAAATAACTGAGCCCTACCTCATAACATTTTAGTTTGGTATTGTAGACAACCAATGTAATAATGTTCTATAAGTATAATATGTCATAGATGTTTTAACCCTAAAATATTACCCTAGTGAAGCTTCTTTTATGGTTGCTAGGCAACTGAAGATCGTCAGTCAGATCGATCCGTTCACGATCTCAGCCACCAGGAATTTACAGTATGTATTTTAGAAGCTTGTGTGCTTGATAGTTTTTGTAAAAGGCATCTTTGCGACTTATTTGAATAAAATATACCATAATGTCTTTTCATTACACTAAGTTTGTTAATGTTTAGGTGAACATTGAGTGTATGCGTTGCCTAGCAACAAAAAACTCCAAAATTCCACAAATTTTCAAATTCACGAGGATTGTGTTGCCATGGAAACAAAATTGTGCATTTAAATCAAGGAACTTAATATGTCTGAGGGATGGTATGTGTATGCAGTACTGTTAAAGCATTGTTATGCTAATGTTTTATGGTTTCTATTGAAACTGTGTAAATATGAGTGTGGGTGGGGTAAATTATAGGACTTCAGGCCTATTAAAATTTGATAAATTCTGAAATCAAACCACTACAGTATCTATAATGTGGGTTCAGTTGGTTTCTGTTCTGTGACACGGAATAGGTAAATGTTCAAGGTATCAAACTACACTGAATAATGCCTTGCTTTAACATTACTGTTTCCATAGCAACGCTTAGATTTAGATGTATCACAGCGTGAACGCACCCCTCTGACAGGGCATATTCTGTTGCCTAGCAACCGTTACAAAAAGCCTACCAACAGAAATAAATTAGGTGATTAAATAGATGACATATAACTTCAATGAAATATCATCCAAATATATGTCCATTTTACTTAATTCAAATGTTATGAGGTAGGGCTCAGTTATTTTTGACTGACCCTCGTATAAAGGAATGAAAACTGTTGGAGTTACAAATTACACAAACCAGACACCCACTACACATGTTGGATGGACAAAATGTCTAAGTTCAACACCCATAAAAATTAGAAAGTATTAACCAAAAGTGCACAATATAGATAGTGCACATCTTCAATGTGTGAACAGTCAATATGCAAAGTTTGAACATAAAGGAATGAAAACTGTTGGAGGTACAGATTACACAAACCATACCCTCGGTACGCATTTCGAGTGGCAGAAAGTGTAAAAAAAGTAAGTGAGTATGATCTAAGTTCCAACACCCGTAAAAATGAGTAAATATTTATCAAATGTGCACAAAATAGGAGGTGCATATCTTCAACATGTGAACAATCACACCCACTAAGTATTTTGGATGGACAAAATGTCTAAGTTCAACACCCGTTAAAATTAGAAAATATTTATCAAATGTGCACAAAATATGCGGTGTACATCTACAATGTATTAAAAATCCAGACGCCCCCTACGCATTTCGGATGGAAAAATGTCTAAGTCCAACACCCGTAGAAAATGGGAAAATATTTATCAAATGTGCACAAAATAGGAGAATATTTATCAAATGTGCACAAATAGGAGGTGCACATTTTCAATATGTGATCAGACATTATGCAAAGTTTGAGTAAAAAAGAATAAAAACTGTTGGAGTTACAGATAACACAAACTGGGCACCCCAAAAGTGTTGCGGACAGACAGATAGACAGTAGAAGGAGTGGACTCGCTACTAGACATGCTTTCGCTAAAGTGACGCAGGTAATAAGTGAGTAATGGCTCAGCAAACGCAACATTTAGTTGCCTTGAACGAGTATATTTAAGGTACGAAATCAGTGCACCAACAGCACGTGAATTGCCTTGCTTATACATGGGTTTGAGTTAGTTGAAACAGGACTGTTAAAAGCACGTGCGTGGCATTGATTTAATGCAATAACTATCTTTAGATAAGTGAGATAATGCTGTAAAACTGTATCTTGAAATAGGATAATATGGATGTTTATAAATTAAGTTTGGAAATAAATCTAGTATAATGTTTATATCCCCCTATAGTTAGTTTCGTAATAAATCTAGAATATTTTCAGATGGTGTGTTTAAAAGACATAGTAGGAAATGCTGTCTTCAAGTTTGAACCATTTGTTCTTCATGTTCAGTCTAGATCTTTATCAGATGCCCAGGTTTTGGTAAGTTACATTATGCTTCATCATGGACTCTGGAACATGAATTACTTGTTTTATGAGCTAGCTCAATTACAAACTTGATTCTAGAAGGTCCAACCTATCACAGAGACAACCAGCAAAGTTCCAGGCGCGCCTGCATATTCACAAAGTCTCGCCAGAGCCACCCATGTACACGTAAAATGGAAACATTTAGGGTTCAGACAAATGTATGGCGTGTCTTGATAGCTGTGTAAGACGTAAAAGGAATGGCACTTGGCTATTCTGTGGCTATTCTGTTATGACCACTATTCATTTACCAGCCCATCGGGTAAAGTCAGTTAACTTTGGACAGCGTGTAAATTTGGACATACGTTTGCAACCAGTGAAAATCGTATGTCACAGCTTATTAGTTGTTAGCTGTCTCATCAGGATTTTCACTGTTTGCTTAGTTAATTTAATTTTTATTCCAATAATTCAAAAATAAAAGAAACAAGGTCGCTGTCTGAATTTAGCCGACTGTCCAAATTTAACATATACTTAGAAAAACAATTGAAGGATATTAAAATTATTTTGACTATATAACATTTGAGAAAATATTTTCCAAACAAAGTATTTTTGTATTTGATAGAACGAACAATATGCAATTCAGTAACAGTCAAAATAAAATTTATGGGTCATTGGTTACGATACAGTACCACACCAAATGTACCAACCCTCTTTACCCAAAGTTCACATGCAAAAATTTTAGCGTTTATATTTTTTGCTGCAACCTTTACCTGGTCATTGCTTATGTTCTAATTCCGACCACAGAGAAGTGTTCACACCCATTTGTCAGTAATTGCACCTAATAACGTGACAACTTCTTCAACAAAAATGCACTGATATGGAATACCCCTGCCAATATGGCCACTAAGTGGAAGTAAAACACTGACAACAACTACAAAATTAGGTGTCATTCTTTTCACTGAGAGCCAGCAATGATTTTGGAGCCAGTAATTATGGAATACAAACAAAAAAATGGGTTTCAATCATTTTTGAATGTTTGTGACTTTTCAGTATAGAAGGTTGCACCATTTGGACCTGTACTGTACTTTAATTATTGAAGCGTAGCTTAAATTAAACATTCAGTTTGATTGAAGATATCTGGAACTATGAAATGCATGCAAAATTGGTTTAGTTTTTATTGTATTGAATGTTAGAGATGGAACTGAATCTAAATATCCTTCAATTGTTTTTCTTAGTATATTTTACCATATATTTTAAGAAATTTTATTCATTCTCCTGCTTATCATAATGTTTATGTTAGTATGTCTTTCGCAAGCCCTCCTCTCCAAATTCAAACCCTAAACTGTTTTGATTTACTTTTCTGTCGAATTCATTACCAAGTTTACTCGATGGTCAGGCTTTTTGTCATCAACTCAGAGTGTCTAAGATAGATCTAAGATAAAAGATAGATCTTTTATCACGCAATGAGACAAGCATTATTGTAAGAAACCTTAGCTTATATATGTCAAAGCACTATTTGCCTACAGTTGAATATTTTTATATTCCATAACAATTCAGCCCTTTCAATCAAATGTGGGCTTGAAATTAAATTGGATTTAAATGTTTCAGAAAATGTAAGCTTAATGGGATAGTTGTATTGTGTGAAAGAAGTAAAAGAACTAATGTATTTTTTCTACTCTGTCTGTCTGTCTGTCTGTCTGTCTCTCTCTCTTTCTCTCTCTCTCTCTCTCTCTCTCTCTCTCTCTCTCTCTCTCATCATTTGGGCTTGATCAACTAAAACAGTTGCATAAAAGGAGATATATAACACTGATGGTATTTATAGAGGCTTTTGTGTCTGTTAACTTTATCTGGTCTTTTTCAGTTAAGCTGTGGCGTAGCATCAGGATTCAGAAACTCTGGAATCAGTTTGGGAAACAAGGGAAAGTATATCACGGTAAGAGTTTTAACCTTTAATGCGCCAATTGCAACAAAAGTCGTCTGCTTTTCGCGTCTGCTGAAATGTCTAAGAAGCGTCTATGGTAATCAGTGTGGACCCAGATCAGACTGGTCCTATAGGAGCAGTCTGTTTTAGGTCCACGCTGTTTGCTTCTTTACTTAATTCGTCAGTAATGCTAGGCAATTATTTTCAGCAGACCACTTCAGCAGACGACATTTTCAGTTTTTTTTCATGGCGCAATAAGGGTTAAATGCTTAGTATCCCACCATATGACTTGCATGCAAATTCAAAGTGATGTCAAAAAGGCAAATCAACTGAAAAGTTGTTTGAATTGTGCTTATAAGGGTAAAGCTTAATTTGCAACATAATCACTGTGGTCAAACCACTACGGCAATTTGGGTTTTTGTCACATATTACGGTGTTAAGATAACTTTCTCATCATGTTTAATTTCTTCATTTAATCACAGATAAACACCCCCAAAATGCGTGAGTTCTGATTGATTTTTGTTCATCAAATTCACATTGTATCTTTTAGCTTTAAAATCATATGAAAACTTTAACATTTGATTCTAAGCATGAAATAACTAATTATGGTTTTGTCATGGTGGATAACTAATCAATTACAAAACTGTATAATTATGACTTAACCGTAATTGACAAGTTTTTAATATAACTGTTAAAAACACATTTAAAATCTGATTTTATCTACGTTTTGGCAAAACAACACAGAGGTTGTTAACTAGATGATGCAATCTCGAAGCAAACATATTTGAAAGTTCTCATTTTGTCAGCTTTTATTTGAAGGTAATTTTACTAGAACACAGGAGTGGGTGACGAACCCCAAATTGCCGTAGTAGTATGACCACAGTGATATTATTCCTTATTGTTTCAGGCAATAAGAAGCACACACTCATTGGAAGTACCATTGTCACAAGATGGGAAAATATTGGTTAGCTCTAAAGTAAGTTCTATTATTTTTAATCAGGATTAATGTTTTAACGGTCAAAGAATATTTCAATGAATTGACTCACTAGGAGAATTCACAGGTAAAAAAGTTAATTGTGTATTTCATATATAAATTGATTTCAGAAAGATGACATTTCTAAATAAATATATTCTAACAAAAATATAGTTTTAGAATCAAGAATAGAAAGGTCATTTAAGACAAAGCTTACATTGTATTTCTCATAAGTACCTCTCTAATGTTTGTAGAATTAATCACAATCTAAAATGGATTATAAAACGAAATAGCTAATTTTTGATTCACATTTTTATCCCCAAAACCAACAAGGGTCGAAGGCATAGCAATCAGCCTGAGGCCTATCCGTTTTTCTGTCCGTTAGTCTGTCTGTCTGTCCATCTGTTAAAGAAAGTTTGTAACTTTTATACTCTTTGAGATATATTGACTACATTTGGTAAGTATACTAATCATACCAAGACAGTGTGTCAGGTGCAAAAAAGATTGCTTTTTCTAGCTCCCTATATAATATATATCTCTTTAATCGTTAATGAACTTTATTGCGAAAATATTGTAAAGCATATTGCTAGGTATGTTTTTGATACCATTTAATGTTTGATGGGCATATAATGTCGAGGCAGGAGGTGTGTCTCGGTCAATTATTCCCCTTGAATGAACTTAGCTGGGGGAAGCTTGTGTGTCTTTTGTTTTCTTCAATGGCGAACAAAGACAATGCGTGACATACACGCATTTCTTTTCTCCATTGCTTTATGTTTGAAATAACAAACATTTGATTTGGTTCTTTCCCTTCAATCAACACTCTTTCAGTTATGTAGGGACGAGTCTTCCTGGGTTGAACAAGTACAAAACTAGCCTTAGCATAAATGTGTCTTGCCCAAGAGACACAATGCAGTGATGCAGGTGAGGCTCGAACCCGCGGCCTCTCAGTCTCAAGTAAAGCACTCTACCACTGAACCAATGCGCTCCCTAATTAACAAACGTGAAAGTATTTCAGGGTGACCTCCCCTAATTTCTCCTACAAGTCCTTTGCCAATTAAATACCTAGGGAAATACAATACAATACAAAACAATATATTTATTTAGCATTAAATATATAACAAAGGTTATAGCCTACACATTAACATTAATTTAGTGAAAACAACAACAATTTATCGGAGGAGCATCTAGCATTTCTTCTGATATGTTTAAAGAATTAACATGCAAGCAGTCTGGATCCAAACCGGGTCCAACAGAGCGTCGGCTCTGATCTGGATCCACAGTGTTTGACACCTAACGCTTTATAGTGCTGTTTTATAGTTCATGAATAATCACAAAGCTGCTTCTCAAAACATGTTTGTAAATTGTGGGCTATTTTTAACTACTTGATA
The DNA here is from genome assembly GCA_964019695.1 of Loripinus fragilis. Taxonomy (NCBI): domain Eukaryota; kingdom Metazoa; phylum Mollusca; class Bivalvia; order Lucinida; family Lucinidae; genus Loripinus; species Loripinus fragilis. Next base: position 313,631 of record CAXHUL010000702.1, read on the forward strand.
AGAAATGCCAAAAAGTACATGAAATAAAGTGATGGTGGTTCTACAGTAACATGCGATATTGCTTTAATTGTTAAGTCTGTCAGTTATTAAATAGCTGGTACAGATCCAAACGAATGTCACAGGGAAATCCCTGCCATGGTAAACTAAGCCTAGCGCGTGTAGACATCGAATGCTCTGACGAGACCATCTGGTGCAGTCAATTTTCGCCTGTCATTTGGCCAGTACTTATCATATATATGAAAGTAGCATCTTTGAACGCCAAAAGCTAAAGCTTGAGATATACCTTTTTGTCTAAACATTTATCTATTTTCATACTTAGTGTTTGCGAGAAGTGTGAACTCTCGTCTGCCTAGGCTAGTGCGCAGATTCGTCCAAATGTTCGCTGCTCGCCGATACGGTAAGCACCGTTTGTCGGCCAAATATGACTACAAAACCCAAACCATTCAGCGCTGTGATAGCCTATCCCGGGTATCAAGCGTTGCGATACGCTTGAGTTCGAGCGAGATTCTACAGGTTTTTAACTTTTACCATGGGCGGATCCAGAGGGGGGCAGGGGTCCCGATCCCACCCTGGAAAATCACAAGTTATATTAGTTCCTATAGGGAATAAGCAATTGGACCCCCCCCCCCCCCCCCCCCCCCCCCCCCCCCCCCCCCGGAAAAAGTTGGACCCCCCCTCTAGAACCTCGGAAAATGATAGTTTTCTATGAAAGTAACCGTTGGTCTTCTGTAAAATAAGTTGGGGACTAAAAAACACGTTGACTTAGCTTTTCATATGTCAGATGGACCTTGACCAGCCCTGACGAAAATTCATGGATCCACCCCTGGTTACTTTTGTTTAGATTTGATACTTTACATACCATTCAAAAAAATTTTCAGTTATTTTGGGATGGGTCTTCCTGGGTTAAACTAGTGCTAAGCAAAGAGTAATGTATTTTGTTCAAAGGACATAAGGAACTGAACGCAGTTGTGCCAGTGCGGCTTAAACTGGAATCCCTGGGTCTTGAGTCTAGCACTCTAGCTCTGAATCACTGCGCTTCAGTTTTTTTCATTACAACTGTCCATTTGCATATGGTTGGCCGTACTCCCATGTGTACTGAACAAAAAAAGAAAACTTACACTAAATGTTCTTCTGCCAATATACATGTACACGTATGCCTATATTATTTATGTCACCAATTACGAAAGCCTGAAGATCAAGATCCCAATTGAAGGAAGCTTTGAATTTTATCTCCACTTCATATCTCCTTTTTGCTTGATTTTTTTAAATTTAATTTTGGTCATACGATGATGTTCAGAATCCTTGATTTAACTTTATCCAGCATCCCTGGCTCAACTACGCAGACTCATATCACATTTAAGGTGTTAACGACCAAATATAAAGATATATTTCAGACCTTACTTGGGCTTACGAGGCAATTTTCATGCTCATCCTTGTGCCACTGCGCATGATAACTATAATGCTTAAAAGATGTGTATTTGGGCTCCGTCATGAAAATAAGTATAAGAATGCCAATAATTGTTGATAATTGAGTATTTTTGAGCATGATCAGTTTCATGCTTGGTCAAGTTGAGCATGAAACACGTATTATTTGCCTCATAGGCTGGGTTTTATGCGTCATTTTGTGGCCAGCTTTATCGTATGCTTTGCTTTTGGTTTAAGCCTGGATCGGGTTGTAGGGTATGCAGACTGGTCTCATACATTTTGGAGTTGTAATTTAGGTAGGAATGGTAGTGATTGACTTTGTGATGGCATATTCGTCACTTTTACGTGAAAAAAACGTTGCGACTTCGTGACCGTACGCTCACGGCGATGTTATATCTAGGATCTTTACTTTTTTGTGGTGAATACCAAATATAATGTATGGAATGTGTTAAAAACATCAGAATTTTCACGCGTGCACAGCACGCGTGAAAATTCTGGTGTTTTCAACTCACGAGATGAAATGTTTTTGTTATTTGTATTTACTCCCCAAAAAAGTAAATTTTCTTTTTATTTTATACTTTTATAGGCTACATGTAATGTCTCACCACTAAAAAATGCAAAAAACAAAAATGTAAGTAAAACAGGATTGACGTAAACTATACATTTATCTAGTTAACCATGCTTAAAGCCAAATCACAGTAATATTTTTTAGAAGACAAAGCAGTATTTTTGACAGAATACCTGGATCAATCTATTGTCGTCGGGAATAAAGATTATAAAAAGAAATAAAGAAGAGTAAAATATGAATTAAGTGGCGTCAAAAGTGACGTCATAAATGTTTGATTGCGTTACATAACAAAGATTACATGCATTGTCTCACACACTGAAGTGGGAGGTGCTGAAGTTCTCGCCAAAGACTTTTTTTTTAATATTGAGCGCTTCTACATGTATGTGTATTTTAATGGCGGGAGGGGGCTTATGCGTTTTGGAAAATATTTCAACCGTTTGGTCGCGGTATTTTGCTAGAAAAGATAGGCCTACTCTTTGGCGAGTGAAAACCCAAATGCTGAACAAAATCTTTTTTTAGAGAGTCATGGTTTTCACTTTTTTCTTCAGCATGCTTTTTTACATATGTCCAAGCAGAGTTTTGGCAAAGTTCTGTTAGCGCAGGTTTTTCTAGATTCTGGCTGTGCAACTTTCCTTAGCGGTGACAAGCCTCAGATCTTTGGCTTCATTGTAATGAAGTCAGGACCTAGACGATGGCTAAACACTTCTCTGCTCAGGCTTCTTTATGCCAGATGAACATTGGGGGACGGAAAAATCTTGGGTTGAATTGGAACAGGCGGGACTTGTATAGCTATAATGGAATACATGTAACACACTGACATGAATCTTTCAGTAAGGCTCACGCTGCTCATATATCTACATTCAAAACGTTTAAAACAAACTTTCAATTGTCAACTTTTTTCACAACTCAATAAAGATCAATTAGTGATTAATGGCCGTGAAACAGGTTACTGTACAGGTGGAAAAAAATTAAGTCGGTGACGTTTTCATTGATACATCGTTCAAATGTTGTGCAAAGGTCTTTCTGCAAGTGTGCAATATACGGTACATGGATTATGCAAAGCACATTATGTAAGATTGAACCTACCACCGTTCACATAGACTTCGAAGTAGCTATGCATACAGTGGTTCGATAAGCTATTCCCTCAGCTACCATCCAGTGCTGCAGATTTCACTTGAGAGAAGTGCACTAATAATGGCACAGAATCGTTTCACGCTCACTTTAAGGAACAGTATATTATGTATTAAGCATCAGAGAGAAGTGTCTTTCGACAGACGGTGTCGGAGACTTAGGTCGACTCGAAGTCTCATGCATTTGAAGCGGAACATGAACGGAGGAATGCCCTAGTCCCCACCACTAAAGTCAAGGATTCCTCTGTGTATATAAAATCCTTAATTACAAGAAAATTTATGAAACGAAGCATAAAAGTTAAACTAGATAGTCTTCTACTCGCGATGGAAAGAGAAAGTTGCTTCGATATATCATCAAAATTCGGTTGCGACCCGTTGATCCACGCAACGTGCCCGTAGTGTCACAGAAAACCCATTCACCTGCCTGAATTTCGATAATCCCTGCTTTTTTTTACAATTTCAATGCATGCTGATGATATGGGCTTACGTTGCTATCTTGTCATATTCAAAGGTAGGGTTTAAACAGTCGTATGTCGATGTAAACATGGAAAATCATCAAAAGCAGGGCCAAATGACCCTTATTTTTTTCCACCAGTAGAAAGGGGCGCACTGTAGCGCTTACAAAAACGATTTTTTTAAAAAAAAATCTAGAACAATTGAAACAAAGACTCCTACAGCTCCTGTGAGTGTTTGTTTTTTTATTGTCTGCAGTATTTATTCTAGCCGTTGCTTTGAAAATGAAAGTAAATAACAACATACCTTTTTCACTACAAAACCCGTTGATGCGTCGACACCTAACCTGTCATTACACGTTTTTCCAGTTAACCCCCGTTGATGCCCCGGTTTTAATGTGCACTGTTTCCATAGCTTGGAGCTGGCCTCCAGATAAGAGTGTATATTTGAAAATAATCCATAAACCTAATAGGAAAATAAAGACAATTTTACGCTCAAAAATTTGGTTATATAGACTTTTGTTAGACATTGGAGTAAAACTCTTGTTTGCATAATAAATATACAAGGGATGTTTGAGAATTGCTTATTTCAATCTAGATGGCTCAAATTTCAAGTTAGCCCAAAATTGCTCATTTCATGCCATCAATGAACTCCCCATGGCTAGAAATGCAAAATTTCAGCCGATGTAACCACTTCCTGAAGGCGTCACGGTACGCTGATTTGGGCACAGTAATAAGGTACTGATGAATAGCAAATCCAAGTGCCTGTCAGGACTGGTATTTCTGCCCAGCAAGGAATTATTTCTATTTTGGAAACATTAAGAAATCACACAGGGCAAGATCTAGAGAATACGGGAGGTGAGGCAAAAAGGTTACTTTTTCTTTCTTTAAACGCTGTAACTTTTGGGGAGGTATGAGCAGGGACATTGCCATGTAGAAGACTGATATGTTTAAAACCAGTGACAGGGCGTCGTTTCTGATAATATTTTTACGGCTTCTCCAGTACTATGTCTTTGTAGTACTTTCCGGTGATGTTTTTTGCCCTTTTCCACAGGCATTTCTATTGCTACTCCTTCACCAGAGAAGAAAATTGAATACCAAACCTACCTTGCATTCATTGACCGTGTGGGCGTTTGCTGTGTTTAGTGGCCCAGATTTTATTGCTAACCTTTCTGACGTGCTCAAAATAATAGACACGAGTATCATCACCTATGACGACATTGGCAAACTGCTTTTTGTCACAAGTTAGAAACATTTGAAGCAGCTTTATGGCGACTTTAACCCGTTGTCTGTTTTGCTCATCAGTCAACAGATGTGGCACCCATCTAGCAAAAATCTTTCGGACTTTCAAATGCTTCTTCAAAATAAGTTGAACCGTTAATAGTGATATGCCTACTTTTCGTGCAATGTCACAAACTATATATCTGGCATTTCCTTCAATGATTTCCTTTATTTTTGAAACGATTTCTTTAGGAGCTGCATATTTTGGCCTACCTGATTTTGGTGCATTTTTGATGGACTCTACACCAGATTCAAATTTATTTTTCCAGCGCCTAACTGTGTTAAAAGACACTCAAGAAGGTCCTTAAGTAGTAGAAAGTTCAGTCATCAGCTGCTTCAAAGAACAACCAAGTTTTGAGCGAGCTTTGATGTAAGTCTGTATTTCATCTTTCTGGTAGACGCTTCTGCCAACCATTTTTACTACAGTGGTCAATGACTGCGTGTATTAATATGGCAAATTTTATGTCTTACATTTAGTCTAACATGTACATTTATACACCGTTGTGTAGACCTTTGCGTGCGCCACGTGGATATCCAGATATAGGACAATAAGCAATTCATTTCGAACATCCCTCGTATATGGATCTGTGATCATAATCATTCTAAGTTCACCTTGATGCCTGATTGGAATAGGTTGTAAAGACGGAAAAGTCAGAGTAGTACTATTATAGTAGAGTAGAATATTAGATAATAACTTGGTGCCAACTAATCTCCAGCTGTTATGTATTTGGAACTAATTTTTTACGATAACTTTTTTTATTTTTTTCAATTTTAGCAAAATGTGTTCACAATGAAAAGTATTTAGGAACATTTCTGCCAACTACTTCAAACGGTTCCAACATAGAACATCGAAGATGCTGCATGGATGCACTCTTTTCACATTTTAAGCAAAGCACAAATATGTTAGTCAAAAGGTTACATTGCATGGCCTCAATTCACCTACTAAAGAATGAATAGCTTGTTTGAATAATGGAACTTGCGCCTGATTAGCACGTGAATTAAGCTAGTGGGGTCATCTCAACATGTGGTATGGATAGGTTCAAAGAAGTATAGCACTTACTCTATAAAAACTAAAGAAACTAAATTGGGGAGTAGACAAATTTAAACTATTAGGAATTACATTTGACACCGATCTGGACAAAATTTTGACTCTAAATTTTACAGATAAGATATCAAACATAAAAACAAAAATTAATTATTGCAACTGTAGAAGTCTCACCCCCATAGGTAGGATAACTGTCATAAAATCTCTTCTCCTTTCAAGTCTTAATCACTTATTCATTTCACTCCCCAACCCTAACGAAAAACTGCTGAAAGACCTAAATGAACTATTTTTGAACTTTATCTGGACAGGCTCAGTTTTATGTCAAGAATACTGTAACAGTGGTTTGAAAATGGTCAACATAAACGCCTTTATTGCTGCTCTTAAAACAACTTGGTTAAGGAAGATAATTACTGATAACAACAGCCCATGGAGTATAATTATCCCCACGCTTTTTAAAAAAAAGCGAAGGGGATATTTTTATCGCCTCCGTCTGTCTGTCCGTCCTTTATGCTATCTCCTCCTAAACCCTTGGACAAAATTCAACCAAATTTGGTGTGCGAGTTACTCACATGAATGGGGCGCGCAACGTAATTTTTTTTTGGCATCGCCCCCTGGGGCCCTGGGGAGGGGTCAAAAGGTCAAATATCATTTAATTTCAATTACAAAGTCAATTTCAAAGATTTTTATTCCAAATTTTGTGTGTGTTCTCACAAATGAAAGATACAAAACATATCAGACGGGTTTTTTATTCTGTCGCCTGGGTCATGCCCTAGGGGTGGGACTTGGGGGTACTTAGGGGCCAAAATCAAATTCCGTCTTGCTGTCTGTCAGTTATGCTATCTCCTCCTAAACCATTGGACGAAATTCAACCAAATTTGGTGTGTGAGTTACTCACATGAATGGGGCGCGCAACGCAAAAATAAAAAAATTGGCCCCGCCCCCTTGGGCCCTGGGGAGGGGTCAAAAGGTCAAATATCATTTAATTTCAATTACAAAGTCAATTTCAAAGATTTTTATTCCAAACTTTGTGTGTGTCTTACAAATGAAAGATACAAAACATATCAGACAGGTTTTTTATTCTGTCGCCTGGGTCATGCCCTAGGGTGGGACTTGGGGGTACTTAGGGGCCAAAATCAAATTCCGTCCTGCTGTCTGTCCGTTATGCTATCTCCTCCTAAACCATTGGACGAAATTCAACCAAATTTGGTGTGTAATTTACTCACATAAATGGGGCGCGCAACATAAAAAAAATTTGGCCCCGCCCCCTGGGGCCCTGGGGAGGGGTCAAAAGGTCAAATATCATTTAATTTCAATTACAAAGTCAATTTCAAAGATTTTTATTCCAAACTTTGTGTGTGTTCTCACAAATGAAAGATACAAAACATATCAGACAGGATTTTTATTCTGTTGCCTGGGTCATGCCCCAGGGGTGGGACTTGGGGGCACTGGGGGTGCCCAGGGGGTCAAAAAAAATTCAAACATGTTCATGTGGCATATCAAATCGATGGGGATGACAAGCAAAACAAAATGCAAGAAACATTTTCATCCTAGGGTTAAACTGGTGACCTTGGGGTGAGGTCAAAAGGTCAAATATCATAAACATGTCAATTTCAAAGATTTTATACCAAATTCTTTGTGTGTGTTCTCACAAATAAAAGATAGAAAACATATTTAACAGAATTTTAAATTTTTTTCAGGGTCATGCCCCGGGGGCGGGACTTGTAGGTGCTGAGGGGAGTCAAAAACTTTAGCGTGGGGATTTGCGACGGCGCCCCATCGACTGCGTGCTCTAGTATAACAGTTTATGACTGATACAAAAACGTTTTCAATTTAGGGACACACATTATAACGGAAAAAATACTACCTAAAATAAAAAACAAGTTTTGGTGAGATGTATTCTCATCTCATATATAGATAGTAACAAAGAACACACCAACAAAGATACAACAATTCCAAACCGTTCAAATTTTCTGAAATGAAAACATCAAAATAAAGGAAAAAACCGTGTATTATAAATCATGTTTCGAAAATGGCATTAAATTCGTCAACGATCTCACAAACAACGATGGTAGTACTTATACATATGATGAACTAAAGACAACATATAATGTCACAATTTATTTTCTACAATATTCAGGTCTGGTAAGATCAATTCTTGCCTGGAAGAAAACCTTAAATCCAGCTAACATTCGGCATAAAGAGGTTAACCCTATCATACCATTTTCAATCCAAATATATCTCAAAAGTTAAAAAAAGGAGCACAAGATATGTACAATCTACTAAGCAAAACAACAGAACATGTCAAACGAATTTTAAATGAAACAATTTTTCTGGCCCATTCAACATGGTATACATATAACATTAAATGAAAAATCATTCATATTCAGAATAGATCCAAATCAGAAAAGTGATATTAATAAACTAGTTCTTATAGAAATAAAATATTATATATACTATGCAAGATGCAGCAAGAGCAACATAAACCTCACAGTGCTACAACATAGACTCAAACTTCTATACCAAACATAAAAGTACTCGTCCATTTCAACAGGGAAATACGAAAATTTTCAAACAAACTGGCAAAATTACCATAACTTATTACATAAAACAGCAGACTAAAAATTTTAATAACTAACTATAAAAAATAGCAAATTAAATAGAACTCAGCATTAGCTAGCCTGTGTCGCGCTCACACCCCATATACTCTCTTGATACATTCTCTTCCTTCTTTTTTTCTTCTTTAGTTCAAATAAATCTTCTCGGTAACTTTACTCTAGTAATACTTAAAACAATCTCACACTTCTCATACCGTATTAAAATACATGTATGCACATACACTGAAGAAAGAAAGGCGTGAGAATGAGTAACATACAACTGTATATAATTATTGTAAGATGTGAACAGGGGGATGGGTCTCCCCGACCCTCGGCACATCATGTTACAGGAGATAAAAAAATATGCGTCATCTGCTGAAGATGGACATAGTACTTCCTGGAAATTGACGTTATTATTTGATATAAGTAACTGTCAATTTTATTTTTATGTTTATGATGTAAATAATACATTTAAATTCCCCTTGTATAAGTTTAAAAGCTTAACACAGTTCTATATGAATCGCCCTATAAGGTTTTGTAGCAAACGAGGAATCTTAAGGTATTGCAGCAATTTCGTATTTATCTATTTTCATAGTTTGAGTATCTTTCCTAATGTTGGCAAAATCTTTAATTTAACCAGCAATTTTCTTATCAATGCTCATACTTTTGACTGGTCATGTTTTAGGAGGGAAATGGTTGTTTAGGACTGATATAGTGGCCTTTGTTATTTTTTTATTTTGCAGTACATAGCCTTCATAGTTGATCTTGCTAATAAGAAGATGGCAGAGAATATTGATAGAATCAACAGGTAAATGCTAAGAATTAGGATGACAAAAATACTGTCACATATAATTGAGCCGTAACATGAGATTTCCAACAATGTGGTATGTGTGATCAGCAAAGGCTCAGACCAGCCTGCGCATATGCACAGGCTGGTCAGAGCCTTTGCTAGTGGCTTAAATATTCTATGACTGTTATGCTAATGACCGAACATCTTTTGAAATTTTTAAGCTTAAAAGGAGGCTTCATAGGCTTGTCGGAGTCTACACTTGTCAAAATGCCACATTGTTGGCACATATCGTGGCTCAATTATGTGTTTGGCCAAATATGCCTAGCATACCATGAATGTGACATTAGCAAACATTAGATCATATGGGCCTGGAAGTGAGAAAACCTGTCTTCTGTAATGTGCGAACAACAAAGATGCAGACCAGCCTGGGCATCCGTGCAGTCTGATCAGCAACTTTGTTATTCGCTTATTGTTATCTAGCTAGTTTCTGTAGCTGAGCAGGCTGATTATAATCACACATTGTTGGAAACCCCGAAGACAGGTTTTCTAGCGTCGAGGTTGAGGCCCATATGGGACTACACACGTTTTGCATATACCTCTAATAAACGTCCATGCTGACTTAACCGGCAAGGCTAGAGGCCAAAATTCTTGTCTGAGCCTTAATCTACATACACACTTCATCTATGCAAGTAGCGAAGGCTTTGGTGAGTACAGACACATCCACAGACTCCCTTGAGCCGCCGTTGCTTGTCAATGGTCATTTTACGAATAGCTAGTGCATTTCTCCATACTTATATTTCTCATATCTACTAAAACATATATGTTGGTACTCCTTCAAACGATTTTAGCTTACCTGAGTAGAAGTCTCCGAGATGATCAAATAGTATACCAATGATTCTGGCGTCTGTGCATCTGTCCGTCTGTCGTCCGTCCATTAACATTTTCAAACATCTTCTCCCCTGAGACCACTGGGCCAGTTGAACTCAAATTTTATATGGAGACTCTTTAGGATAGGGGAACGCAAGTGTGTTCAAATGGTCCTAGTCACATGACCAAGATAGCCACTATGACCATATATACTGAAACGGTATTATAAGTGGCCACCTTACATTTTTTGTGCCTGCTCAATAAAATAAAAATCGCTCTTACAAAATTTTAATTCTATGAAAAAATCCAAGACTTTGTCAAGACTCTGCAAATTATCTCATTTCAAAATGACAGATAGATCTTGCACAGACAAAGTCCGAGAAAAGGTACCCTCATTTCAAAAAGTCACACTTTTTAGTGTGATGTAAACTATTGCTCAAATGTTGTCCATTTATACTTTATTTAGTTTGAAGCTGTTAATAACAACTCTGATATATAAGATGAAAAAGAATCCAAAGTTTTGTGACAATTGAACTTTCCATTTTTCTTCTACGTTAGCGCGAAGAGAGCCACTTTCACAGCTTAGTCAAAGAGTTTAGGTTTAACTATGCAATTTGCATACAAACATAGCATTGCTCTGTTTTTTTCTTTTTGTGTCATGGCATTGAAATTTTCTGTGATTATGTATTATGAATAAGCGTCACTGTTCCACTTAAGAAATCAAAAAATCTTTTTACATATGCCATTTTAATGCCCTTTTAAGTTTTACGTTAAAACAGGAAGTGGACTCCAGTCCTGAAAAATATCGTTAGAAAATGGGTTGATCAAGCTGTATTGTGTTTGGTCTTACATGGTCACATTAAATAAAACACATGCAGCGATTTGAGTCTGTGCAGCTGATGATTTTCGAAAATATCAGAAAATGCAGAAATTGAGATTTGAAAACAATCATAAGAAATCGATCATAAGTAAAAAAAAATGTTTGTTGTTTTTCAAGTCAGCTAGACGGGTTTGTTATCACCTGAACTTCAATTCGATAAAAACTGGTCTCAAAACGCTTAATTTCTTCAAAAAGTTGATTTTTGCTCTTAAAGCACTGTTTAACTTTAGTCCATTGGAATGCACATATTTGGGCAAAAATTCATATCAATATCATTAGCGCTTAGTCAGAAAAAGTGAAATTGTAAAGTGGCAACTTAGAACTTCGGTTCACTGTATAGTATAAAACATTTAAAATCTTCTCTGAAACCAGAAGGCCGACAACCTTGGGACTTGGTATGTAGCATTGGAGATGTGAGGCCTACCAAGTTTGTTCCAATGATGGTCCTAGAACGATCTTGATCTACTTACCGCAGAGGTCTAATTTGCTTCCTAATGCATTTAAATAGGATTTTTTTAAAGTTGATTTTCACTGTTGAAGCCAGTCATTATAATTACTAGATATGTATAACCTAATGAGACAATGACTGTATATAATTCCCAAAGGTCACATTGACCTTTCAGCTAAGGTCATTCATATTGTTTTCCCATCAAACATTAAACATATAAAAACAGATTTTCCAAAGTCTTTTGACCATTTGTACTCAATGTTGATATGTCGACTTAAGAAGTCGAAATGAAAATGGGCGGGGAAATAAAAAAAATATGCAAATGGATTTGGTCCCATGACCAATATGACTACCATGTTCATATATGGTAAAACCCCTTTAAATATATTCTTCTCCAGAACCAGATAGGACTTGGTATGTAGCATTGGGGATGTCAGGCCTACCAATTTTATTCAAATGGTCCTTGGTTGACCTTGACCTACTAAACGTCAAGAAGGAGTAATAAAAAATCTTTATCTCTGTAACTAATGTGCGAGTCACCTTTGTCTTGGTATGTCTCATTAGGTATATGGGCCTTTCAAAATGTATTCAAACGATGATCCTCTCTTGATCTTGAAATTATAAAACTTTATATTATAAGGTCCTCTACAATCTTGTGACTCAGTGTCAGATGAGCGCTTCAGGACCTAAGGTCCTCTGGTTTTGAAAAGTGTATAATTTGAACACACATAGTTTGATTAGCTGTAAGAAATACAATGGAATTTAGTATTCATTGTCTTTTATTACTTTCTGTTACATATCTGTTTTCTTTTTGATAAGCACACACAAATCTTAATGGCGCAATTAATTGCTTTGAATATACATTAAATACCTTTCATCCTCTAGGATAACCTTCTGACCAGTATTCACCATATATGGATGTTAACTTTCATGATGGCTCTTTCTTGAATTCAAGATTTTGGGGCTGACTTTATAGAGAAAGGTAGCCCCAAAATCCTTAATTCAGGCAATAGTTTTTAATTTCATTATTCCATGATTTAAGTTCTCAGTAAAAGGAATCCCAATTATCCTAAGTTATGCAAAATGTTAGCATATAGATTTTAGTATTTGATTCACAGAATTGCAAGAGTTTTTAGTTTTAGAATGTTTCACTCAAAATCATTAAGATACATCCCTTAGCTTTACTATTTTGCTTGGGTTTAATTTTCAGATTCTTCATAAATGTTCAGAAAGCGTTACTTAAAAGTAACTCCAGTGTGGAAGCAGTCACACCAAAGAAGCCAATACATAGACATAAAAGCAAGAAAACGCAAGAGACTGGGGCAAGCAGTTGTGCCATTCCTGACAGTGGTCCCCATAGTAACCCTTCAAACAGTTCCACAGATGATTTGAGCCTTGACACTTGTTGTTTATTTGAATTTGGTGATGTGACATGATAACAATGAATAGATATATCTACAGGCACCTAGTTATGTTTTATATCAATAGCCTTGTGAATAAATCAGGTAGTGAGTATGACCAGGAAATGACACTTAGAACATAGACAAAATACACACATGTAGAAGGAACAATGTAATTAATGTAAAGTAACCAGCTCTCTCTTCTTTGGGCAAGATGATTGCAAAACTTGAAAGGACACAAAGGAACAACGTAACATCACCAAACCAGGACAAAATCCCACTTATAATATGAGTAACAACAAACAATGAACCAACAACAACAGAGTCACCACATTAGGAGGGATGACAGCCTCAACCACAAATGGGCTTAAATCCAACCAACAGCCGAAATCTTCACATTCTGTTGTTGTATAATAATGTGGATAACAAAGTATCTGATCAATCTGCGCTCAGATGATGCTTGTAATGTAAATGATTTAAAGCATCAAACTGAAAAATAAAATAAAACAATGATCTCCAATGATATGTTTAATTGTACATTGTATAAATGGGTCAGCACATGATATTTTGTTTTTTATTGCATCAGCAAGCAGCAACGGCTCCGAAGAGCCTGCGCATACGGGCGACCTCGCTTCACGCATACACAAAGAATGAAAGTAGAAAAAGACTCGGGCCAAAATGTAAACATTGAGCCCCACTGGATACATCAGCACGAGCGTTTATTAGAGGCATTTATGCCTTTATGCTATAAGGCCAACTCTCATGTACTGGCCCATACAAGTTACGTGTATTTACGCTGTAGTAAAATTGATGATTTATTTTTCTTTGCTGTTTTTGGTGAAGTACAGGACTTAAGAATGAAATACATCATTTATGCCATACAAACAGAATTTGCAGGAAGTGCATCATCGACAAAGTATCTAGCACAGAAAAATGAAATGAAACTGGGTCTTTCGCACAATATGCCAGCAGCATTCTAAATATAAACCAGCAGTCTAGTAGACGCACACATCAAAGTTTTAGTTTGGGGACGAATGTCTCAACAAGTTAAAAGTAAATAAATATTTATACCCCCCACACCCACGCAAACTTTGTTGTAGGGGTTGTTTTCACACCCATTCGTCTGCCCATCTGTCCATGAGTCCATCCACGATGTTTTATTTTTCTTAATCCTGATTCTCCCTCGTCCGATTATGGCAATATTTCACATTTTTACCCAACCGTCTATATATGGAGTAATTGTCTATTTTTTGCTTTGTCATGAGTCACTGAACTATTCCACCAGTCAATAAATTAGACTATTGTCTGGCACTATACCATGGCATGGTTACCCGCTTCCCTGTTAAAAACACACAGGCGCTTATCGACATGGGCAACAACGATGCGCATACAGTTCCTTTATGAAAGGAGACATTATGCAACAATGGTGGAAATTAGGCATGGTTTGGCATTTTAAAACTCCAATAACTCAGTTGTTTATGGTCAGAAACATAAAGTGTGGGTACTCATTTTCTTAGTTGGAATGAGCGGAACATTTCCAGACCAAAATTAACCAGATTTGGTGAATTTTTCTGTTTTGCAAAAAAACCGCATCGTCTACAGCAACTCCATGCAAGAAACGCTGCTAAGTATTTCATCAAATTGGTTGGGTAATAAAACAGTTATTTCATGTCTGTTTGTAGTATAGTCAAACTATTACCACTCTGTACCAAGGACGACCTTATGCACAATTGCACTCGGCCTTCGGCCTCGTACAATAGTGCATCATGTCGTCCGCAGCACCTCCGGGTAATAGTTTTGACTATACTACAAACAGGCATGAAATAACTGTATACAATATTACCCCTCAGTGTCGTGGACGACCTGATGCACAATTGCAGATGAATAGGTGCAGTGCACACAAGATAGATAGCTGTAGCTGACTTTTTCACTTATCTCCCTTTGCAATTTTAGACTGTGCTTTTATTTTAAAATTAGCATCTGTAAATTAAAAATTATTTTGATAATACTGATAATTATCCTTATCATTGTAGGCTTGTGGTCACCTGCTGGGAAAGGGCTGACCCCTTGGCTCTCTTTGCAGTGATGTTTTATTGAGTATTTGTTACTTTTCCATGTGGTGTCCTGGTCAGGTGTGGTCCTTGATTATATCGATTCCCGATCTTTGCTTTCTTGCTTACTTTTATTAAAAGATCAATGCTCTTTACTTACCTCAATATCTAGGACAAGATTGAACATAAGCTTTGTCTAAAGTACAGTTGAGCCGCAACATGGGATTTTCAACAATGTTGTATGTGCGACCAGCAAAGCCTCAGATCAGCAAGCACATACACGCAGTCTGGTCAGAGCCTTTGATAGTTGCTTGAATATTCTATGACTGTTAAGCTACTGAACGAACACAATTTGGAGTTTCTAACAAATTAAAGTCCATCATCTTGATAATAAAAGTAAACTTAATCGTTTTCGTCACTAGTTTTTTTCCCCATTGATGCGCCGGGCCAGCAAAGACAAATTACCGACAACAGAAGAAATGAAAGCTTGGAGAAAGCGGGGTTTGGGGGGTGTGGGGGCGCAGCCCCCAACAAAATAGTTCATTTAAATAAAGAAGACATACCTTACTGAAAGTCGTCATCACTAGAGAGATTAAGCTTGTTTGTTAGCGACAGTAGGGCCGGTCTTTTGGCTGCTGTTTCTGAAGTTTCAGGGATGGGATCTTTTCGCTTCTTGACAATTGGCCAAGGAATTGGATTCAAACGCTTTGTTTTGGAAGGGGAGTACACTTTTTTTAGGCCTTGAGCTGGCTATAGACCCCCCTCCCCCCCAGGGGGAATTTTGTACACTATGATTTTCTAAAACTGCATTATATAAGACACAAAATAAAAGATGTTAGCCCTCTGAGAGTGGCAGGGTTAACGTGTAACAGCACGATATATACGTTACCCCCCAAAATAGCATTACACGTCCCTGATAATGTCTCAACCATGACATGTTCGTACATATTTGCATGTTGACACAGGTTTATGAACTTCTTATAACACATTTACATATTTTTAGTATTAATTTTATAAATGTTTTGAGTTATTACCGTTGTATACGTTACTTAGTGTTTCCTGCGTTATTTCCGAGTATCAGTATGGTATTTATTGACTATACGTGTATTACATCTGTCACAGAATATAGTAAATCTATAAGGCTGCTACTAAAATGATTTTAAGTTCTTTATTATGGTCGCTTACACTATTTTTCAGGTCCATGTTATGTATGCTACCTTCAAAATAGCATTAAACATTTAAGTTAATGTCTCTAACAAGCCCTGTTTATACTTATTTGCATGCTTGCACAGGTTTATATACTTCTTTAAGCAATGTTTACCTATTTTAAGTATTCATTTAATAAATGCCTTGAGCTTTAACTGTTTTATGTGTTACCAAATGATACATAAGTTATTCTGAGTATCTCTATAGAAGTTGTTGACCATACATGTATAAAGTATGCCAGAGAATTTAGAAAATTTATAAGGCTGAAATAAATTGAAGTTCCTTATTAATTTATGGTGACTTATTAACTAATAATATAATGTGATCTATTAACCTTCGCTGTTTGCTCACATAAACAGTATATATACCATGCATTCAAATCGGATGTTCTGGAAGACAGTCACTGTGAAACAGCTCAGTTCTGGGCAAGGTATATGGATATGATTCAGATGGTGTTGATAATGATGAGGGCTACAAGGAAAACAACTTTGATTTGCATGTCATCTCTATCTGTATGCCCTGTTCCCAATGTTCATTGCAAAGGATCACAACAACTACGCACAATATGTACCTGTGTAACTGATTACACTCATAAAATTGATACACATCGCAGGTGCAAAGAACTTCTCAAACAAAATGGGTTTAGCGTGTCACAACCATTGGTTCCTTGCTTGAGAAATGCTTTTGACATAAATATCAGGCAAACAATAAAGAGGTATTATAGGCTTCAGCAACTGGAACTACAATTCGTACTACAGATGGAATGGTGTATTACTCATCACATCAGAGCTCAATATATTGAAACAACTCTTCAATGCACTGAAATGAAATATTCAATCTGATCAGATGCAAAGTAGAATGAGTACTAGAGGCAGTTTCAGGCTTCACCAATCCTTTTAGTTCTAGTTTTGAAGGCAATGAACTGTACTTTTTGTCTTTTGGTGTGCCTGCTAAGCCTGGCATAGCTAAGGATCTTATTGAGGCTGATGACATTGGCAGGAAGGTTGTTGCAGACTTCATTGACTCACTTTTAATTTTAAAAAAAATGTCTTTCACATCCCCCATAAAATGCTACAAGCTAATAAAGTTTTGATGCTTGCAAGGTCAAGCAAGAAGAAATTGCCCAATTAACAAAACTTAAACAGCCAGATGAGAGCTTAAAGGAGCGTCTTTGGTAAGCATGACCTTCTTTCTATTGGACATAATGTTGACCTTGAGTTGACACTGCCGTTCCTTCTGGGACCTGTACCATGGTCACTGTCAACTCCTGATAAAATTTCCACCAAAACTGACAAGGCCAAACTTCAGCATGGCTTGCAATCACACATTGAACCAACATTAGATTGGCCATGTAGTGCTGCACATAACGTTGATGTTAATGCCGTAACTACAGAGCATAATAGCTTTTCCTGTCACATTCATGGTTCTGGTGGCACCAGTATTCAACCAGGCACTAAAGGCAAGGCATGTTGGTTTTGTCACTAACACATATATACAATGTATAAGCAGCAGTCTATACAGTCTAACAAACATTCTCGCAGAGGATAGCCTGGGTGTTTTGTTCAACAATGGTGTATGCAATACAAGGTGCACCTTCTGAATGTCAACAGCATTGGCCAGAATATGGGGGAAGAGATCTACAGTAATACACTGTTTAACAGATTGTGACACTACCAATGTGCCGATGTGTTAGTACTACGGAAAGGTCATTCCTATCAAACTGATAGAGAACCCCTCCCCCACTAGTTCATCAACACTCTAAGAAGGGTAGGAAAACAAATAAAGAATTGCTCTAGGCACTCATCAGTGATATGAAGCGGTAATATGTGCTATTTATGTAATTGTGAATAAGATGCAGTATGACATGTTTCTGAAAAAGTACCAAAGCCATACAAATATACTGACTATTTCAAATGGCATGAACATGAGCTTACCTCCACCCTGCTTTTCTGTCTTTAAGATGTACATACAAAGATTGAACTATTAAGTCTTTCCCATGAAAACTAGTGAGGCTTTCCAAATATGGACAAAATGTGTGGAAAATAAATGGGAAGGAAATCGAGTACCTCTGGGTGAAAGAGAACTTGATTGTACCCTAACAAAAGAGCCACAGAATTATATTTCACATTTTGTGTGATATGGGGCTACCATGTTCAAAACTAAACAACTCAAACCTTATAAAAGATAGAAACATAATATTTGCAGTTTCCAAAAGGTACATAAACATTCTTTAATACAAAATGAGTTAGTAAGCACATTCACATTAAAAATATATGAAACTATATTAGTTTCGTAAATCATTTAGATAGGAATAATGAAAAAAGGTAACATATGTAACACTTTGGGGTGCATATTTGTTTTCAAAGGTCCATGTCTGTGATGCAAAAATAGTTTACTTGGATGATATAGCCAATTTGGAAATCTAACCATATGGTTTGCACGTTTCGGAAGTCATGTCATTTACTAAAATTATAAAAGGTGTTTATGGGTAATATATATAATTGGCTGTTACAGGGTAATGGTGCCATTACCAGAGTGCTAGCATATTGCAAAATCCTTGCAAGATAAATCTGATAGAGGAGTAATAAGTTGTATAGGAAAATTCTTTAAAACCCTTGGATAATATATGAAGATTTGCTCTAGAACTTCTACCTGATGGGTTTTCTTTGATCTTTTAAGTTGTTACTCGCACATTACACTGAATGTTACAGACTTTCCATGAGTATTATGTCAACTATATTTGATGTCTCTATAAAAGAAAAGAGGGTTTATGGTAGTTTATGTTTTGAATTACTTCCTCAGCAAATGAGCCGGAGTAAAAAGAAGTAAATGGACCTGTGCAAGCATGCAAATAAGTACAAGCAGGTCGTGTTGGAGACCATATCTTGAATGTTTAATGGTATTCAGAGAGTAACGTATGTAACATGGGCTGTAAAATAGTGTAAGACACTATAATAAGGAACTTTAATTAATTTGAATTGCAGCCTAATAGATTAACTATATTCACTGACGGTTGTAATACATGTATAGTCAATAACTGCCATATTGATACTTGGAAATAACATATGAAACACTAAGTAACATATATAACGGCAAAAACTCAATACATTTATAAAATAAATGCTAAAATTATGTAACTGTGCTATAAAATGTTCTTAAACATGTGCCAGACTTCAAAAAAAGTGTGAATATGTCATGTTGGAGACATTATCAGGAAAATTTAATGTTATTTTGGGGGGTAACGTACGTAACATGATGTTACCCGCTAACGCTGCCACTCTTAGAGGGCTTTTATATTTCATTTTGTGGCTTATATAATGTAGTGTCTGGAAATCATAGTGTACGAAATTCCCCCTGGGGGGAAGTGGGCTCTATAGCCAGCGCAAGGCCTGGAGAATTACATTTTACATGTTTCTGTGATATGGGGGTACCATGTTCATCATCTAATAACTCAAAAAGTATATAAGATAGAAACGTAATGCTTGCAATTTTGAAAAGTTAAATAAAACATCTTTAATGTAATGCCAAATTAATGAACATAAACTGGTTTTAATAAAATTTAAGACAAACTATATTATATGCATTTATCATTTAAAAGGGGGTTCGATGAAAAAATGTAACATACACTACATCGGGGGTGACTATATTTGTTTTCAAATGTCATTATCTGTGGCCCAGTAATAGCTTATTTAGAAAATATAACCAATTTGGAAATCTTACCTTATCTTTTGCACTTTTCTGAAGTCTTAAAAAGAATTCTAATTATCAAATATTTTGTAGGGTAACGTATGTAACAGGCTGTTACAGCTTAACGCTGTCATTGTCAGAGGGCTAACATGTTGCAAAATCCTTGCAAGACATTGGGCTTCAAGAAAAATATGGTCTACAAAATTCCCCCTGGGGGGGAGGTAAACCATATCCAGCCAGTGGCCTATTTTACATTGTCCAGAAAGGCTAGAAATTGATCTTCTGCATCGTTCAGGTACCTTTTCCTGAAAATGTACTCAACGAAGTAGGTGTCGTACAAGGATTTAACTGTCCCGTGCTTTGTGAGAGATGTCTTTACTGCCCTCCAAGTGCTCTCTATTGTATTTGTGTGGGCCCCTGTTTCCTTGTTCACAAACTCCTTGCTGTGATTTACAGTCTGGTGAGTGTAACCCTCTTCTGACAGCCTAGAATAGGACTTCCAACAATCTGTTATGATGGTGGTACCAGGTAAAACGTTCCCTTTGATTATTGGAATTAAAGTGTCTGCACTTCTGTCTTCTACAGTTATCAAAAAACAATTCTTCGAGTCTCTTTCAATTCCCCCAAACACCCACACACCGTCCTTTCTCCTTCCCTTGTGATATTTCCTTTTCCCGAACTTGCTTTTGCCTATTTCTACCACTTTTCCCAGACCACCTACCTTTACATTTTCACTCCAAATCTCTTCAGAACAAACCTCTCTGCATATATTGTACCAGTCCACAACTGTTTCAGCGCAATTAATTTTCAATTCACGAACAACTGTGTCCTGCCTGTATTTGTGCACCCAATAGTAATTTAATTTAATGACCTGTTGCAGAGTTAAATGTGAATTCTCGAACCAACTTCCAGCTCTAACCGAAATCTTATAACCGCATTCTTTCTTGGTGCATCTCCAAACGAATCCATCTCTGCCGTAGCTTGAGTCCTTTTTAAGCGTGATTCTCCCCTTAAAACAACGTACACAATCTCTTGAGAAATTTCCAATGATCCCTCTATCTTGTAACCATAAAATTAATTCACTAGAATCGCGTGTAATTTCATAAATATCGTCATAGACAAGTGGCATTATTTGACAGCTTATTATTTACAAAACAGACATGGCGGCGCGTTTCTACGTCACATCCAATGAAATCGCTTACCCAGCTCACGTGGTATCACCCGTCAAAACATAGTTTAAACATATTTTATTGCCAAAATATTTACAGCAATGGGGTTGGGTCACAAGTTCTCACAACATTAGTTTCGACCCTTCCCCTACATTCTATATATACACAATAGCTTATAAACATGGCTATATATACAAACGCATATGTTAACTTAACAAGTTGTAATCAAAGCAAAACAGATAGTAACATAAACAAGATTATATCAGAATAAATAAATAAGTAAATAAATAAATAAGCAAATAAATATAAAAGAAATAATCAATAAATAATAAATAAATAAATAAATAAATAAATAAATAAATAAGTAAATAAATAAAGAAATAAATAAATAAAATAAATAAATAAATAAGGAAATAAATAAATAAATGAAGATTAATATATATGAAAGAAGAAAATATCGAACATCAGAATAGTAGATTAATAAATAAGTAAGTAATTCATATTGGATAATTGAAAGAAAAACATACAAAAAACAAAAACAAAAAACAAAAATAGTACGACTGCCAGGAACCCCTTCAACTTGGTAATAGAACAAATTGGTCATAAGTATACTTATTAATATACAAAATATGTTTCAAAGAAGTCAAAACATAGTCACGTGTCAAAACAAAAGACAGCTGATCCGCCATCATGGAAGCCAGCGAACCAATTCTTTTCATCTTTCAGAACTAATTAATACCTTTCGGTATTACATACCGAAGGTTTTGACATAAAATCGCTCGTAGAATTCATTTTTGGGGTTATTTTTGCTTTTTGTTGCCTATTTTACGAGATCGACACGCTGTTGCGTGTCTCTGTATATAGTGTCTTGCGTGCGAAGCACGAAACAGCCTTTGGCTGTCCATGGTGCCCTTCGGACACTATTATGCGCGCAAAGCACGCCTTTTTCTACTCATTTTTTTGCGCCAGGTATACCAGAAGTGCACCGACATTGCGCTCTTGGGTTCAATTACTCAGTCATCTGCTAACTTTTTCTTTCTAAAGTGTTAATAATTTACTTGCATCAGCGTTGAATATGACAAGTATCTGATGTAAGTTTTCCAGGAAGGTCGTCAAAACGGGACACTAAAACAACACATTTTCCAAGGTGAGGACATACATGCTCGCTGCAATGGCATTTTTCTTGTATGAACACTTGCTTATTTTTGAACAGAAAACTTCCTATTTTCATGCTGAATTTTATTTTATCGACGCCAGATTCAATCATCTCAACTGAGGCGATTGTCCCTTTACAAAAGTCCAGTAGCTCTAGTTCAGACTAAATTTACTGTGTAGAAAATATAGTAACAAAAAGCTAGGCGACATTAAATATGACTACTTTGAATATCTGCAAAACATGACACCTCGTATATTTTTATTGCTGAATGGAGATGGAAATTATTATTTTAAACCAAATTATACATTTTAATTTACATATTTCTAGCCTGCTTTAAAAAAGAGGCGGGGGACTATACTGGATTTACATACGTGATTCCGTAATTCAGGAATGTTTTTCAGAAGGTACGGATTGAGATCAACTCCTCCACCAGTGATTTGCGGTTCCAGAACAGGTGATTTTCAAAACTGTCCAACAAACACATTGAACAAAAACATAATTGCATTTTCTGACCAATTAGGACTGGTGCTAAAATCATAATACCCCACCCAGGGACCCATGTGTGTACTGAATACATTGCATTCATCGTCCAGAGCCATGCAGTCGTCAGTTGTAGGCGCATTGAAATTGGTAC
>CAXHUL010000702.1:336436-365684 GCA_964019695.1 Loripinus fragilis
ATCCTCACACAGGAACAGCACTTCATTATCTTTATTTTTGCCTAGCTCAGCCAGATGCTTTGCTTGCGTCTAAACATAAGACTCAGCCAGCAGGCAATGAACGCCCAAACCTTAATACACAATTATAATGAGTGAATGTTTAAAATTTCCAAATTCCTGAACTTTAAACATTTAAAACTTGCAGTATGCTTTAAAATATGAATAATTTTAAGTTTAAATGTGATCATCAAAACATAAACCAGAAAAGCTAGGATCTTAAGGCTGAATTTCCAAAGAAAGTCTTTGGAAAGTCAGCTGCAAAATCCTGAATTCAGAATTAATCTTGAAAACTTTCACCCATAAATGCTCACATTTCATCATTAAAAAGTTGACATTCATTACACTGAATTTGATTTACCACCAATGTATAAATTACAAATGAGTTTGTTAGGCTAATAATGCACCAAACAACTGGCCCATGCCCATATTTTAATAGCATCTCTAATTGCAGAAGGGCTTTTACCTGAATCCAGGCCTTGAGGTTATAAAACTTGAGTACAGTCTCAGACTCAAAATAAAGCGCAATGATTGGCCGCAAGCAGCCAATCATTTAGTTTTATTTTGAGTCTGAGAATGAACTCAAGTTTTATAACCTCGAGGCCAGACCTTGAAGAAACTTAGGGCTGAAAGAGGTAAAGCTGCATTATGCTGAGTCCTACATTCTTAAAGCTGCTTAGAACCCTCCTGAGAAGGAATCTTTGCATCCATTAACCCTTTATACACTAGTGGATCCTTCCCTCTGGTTTAATACAATAAACTTGGGATAATCTGTTGTACGTATCTGGGGATGTCAGGTTATAATTTTCAAAAAAATATTGTATTCTTTTGTCTGAAGATCTTTTTAACCTTTAAAAACAGTGTAGACCATGATGAAATGCCGCATTATTGCGGCATTTCATCTTTGTCACACTGTTTGTGAAAGTACAAGTTTAGGGGTTTCCCATATAAAAAGGGTTAAGACCCTCAACATGGATGAAAGTTTAAAATTCCAAAAATTCTGAACTTTAGAAACTTCAATCTTAACACTGGCAGTATGTCTACTAAATATTCACAATTTCAAGTTTAAGTGGTCAATTGTCCATAGACAGACTGAAAATAAATCAGAAAAGCCATTATGACCTCCCAAATTCAGCATTTGAGGCTGACTTTCTGTGGAAAGTCAGCCTCAAAATCCTGAATTCAGGAACAATCCTGAAAACTTTCATCCATGCCTCAAAGATGACTCCAAAGCGCCTATTATGGGTCCACTTGAGCGTTTATAACTTAATACACCTTATTGCCATTTTGTGAGTATTTTCATACATGCAATATCTTAAGAACTTGTGTTTTTTTATGAAATAACTGTGAGTAGCCAATACACTGAGTGCAAAACCTACTCAAAGTTTTCTATAAAATAAAGTACTGGGTTTGTGATAATTTATGCAGAGATGAAATTAGCCCTACATGTATATAATCTATTTGATGTGTGAATCAAAGGACTCAATAATTTAGTACTTGAGAAACCTTCAACTCAGAGAAGTGAAAAGTACAGGGACTATTAACTCTTTGCCTGCAAGCTGCTAATTTTGTCATCTGCTGATGATCTCTGCATACAGTTTGGACCCAGATCAGGCCTCACTTTCTGTTGGACCTGATCTGGGTCCAAGCTGTTTGTTTCGAAAAAGTTGATTTTGAAAAAAAAATCAGCAGACGAAAAAAAATTATGAAAAATTACCCAGCATGCAGAGTTAAAATTAGTAAAAGAGAAAATCCTGGCTGTATGACACATCAATGATCCTCTTTATGTGATGCTGCTACTGTGTGTGACTAGTCAACCTTCCTTCAGAATGTCTCACAAATCCTCAGTCCTTCAGCGCTCTTTACTGGTGAGTTTATCTATGAGTTCCTGTAAGGGAGCTAACTCTCGTCGCTCAATCAAGTTGAACTCTTGCACAAAGAAGATAAAATGTTTAAATGATGTGTTCAGATGAGCTTCTTCACTGAGCTGCATCACCTCCTTGAAGTGTTGGTGGTAGATATGTGCATAAACTCGGAAAAGTCTTTTCAGTATTGTTTTGGCAATTGAGAGAAAGTTTTTTGGAAATGGCACTCCTACAATAAATAACAAACACCAAATCATGTACATATTATGACTAAATGAAATATGTGTGTTTCCTATTATATGTCAAAAACTATAAGGGACAGGTAGTTTTGAGTAATAATTAAAAAATACTTTTTTCAAAGGTACCCATCAGTTCTTTTTAGTCGTCCTTATTAAACTTCACCCCTATCTTTTTGTTTGTTTTGTTCCTTTACGTCCCAAGTCAACAGCTATGGTCATTGCTGGACGGTCAGTTCACCTAACCACACTTTTTCCTGGGCAGGCTTGAACAAGCGGTTAACCAGTAATTCGTGCTCATACTTTCGCTTGTAACTGACAACAACCCTTCTTGAATGAATCAGGGGAAGGAAGAGAATGACCGTAGAAATCATTTCATGATCAATCTCCACGAAAGTATGGGACCGGACCGGGATCGAACTCGCGACCCCTGGAACTGCAGTCAGACACGCATCTGTAGCCAGACACGTTACCGACTGCGCTACGCGGCCCGGCACCCCTATCTTTTTGAATGAATGGAAAACAGTTTGAAATTCAGAGTATCAAACAGTTTTGATCCAAATCAGGCCTGACATTTTGTTCCGCCTGATCTGGATCCAAACTGTTTGCAAAGGTTATCAGCAGCATACAGACCCTAGCAGGCAAAGAGTTAATTCCAAAAGAAATGGCTCTTAACAGCCACCTCATCTGAATCTATACTGTTGGTTTGCAGTGACAAAGTGGTGAGAGAGGGTCTTAAAAATGTTCAGGACAAAGTGTCTACAATTACAGTTAGTTAATGAATTTACTGAAACCAATTTTACATGTATATTTTGTATGGCCTCCACTTCCAAAACTACATAATAACTCTGGGTTATATCCATCATAAATTAACAGTATAGCATGCTACTTTTATTATTCAGTGAGCACTTAAACTGGCATTTTAATGTTTTTTTATGCTTTTCACATTATTTTTCGATAGTACAGTGGCTCAGTGAGAGTTAGACTGGGGAGCCAAGGGTTGCTGGTTTGAGCCTCACTGCCGGCTGAGTCACTGTGTTGAGTCCTTGACACTTTACCTGCTGCTAAGTACTGGTCCAACCCAGGAAGACCTGTCCCATCATGACTGAAAAATTGTTGAATGGGATGTGAAGAATCATACCAACCAATCAACCAAACATTGGTTTTCCAAAATAACCTTTTTTATCATTCATTTAGAAATATGAGTTCCCACTGAATGTTGTAGAGGTCTACAATTGACTAGATGAAAATTCAAACCTTCTGACACTGGGTACATGTAAACAAATGAAAATTTTGTAATTTTCATTGGTCATAAACTTGTAAATTCTTTAATAGGTAAAATATGAAAAGGTGTGTCAGTAAGGGCTGGCCTCAAAAGATATATTCATAAACGGTGACAACACAAATATTCAGCAGTACATATGCAGAATCATTACAATGGAATTTCGCAATTCATGACCATCATATCTAATGAATTTACTCATGGGTGAACGTTCAAAAAATAGAAAATCCTAAACTCAAAACTTGCTACAAAATTTCAACAATTTTCAGTTAAAATGGTTAATGGTCTTTAGAGAAACTGAAAATAAATGAGAGATGCTATTATAATCTGCTAAATTCAGCATTTTGATGCTGATTTTCTATGGAAAGTCAGCTGACTTTCCATAAAAAGACAGCCTCAAAATCCTGAAATCAGAAATAATTCAGACCATGCTTACTCCCAAAACTGATGGGTTTTGAGCCCTCCACAGTAGCTTAATTTTTTGCATGCTGGGAAAAATATTATGCTTTTTTGTCATCTACTAAATTCAGGGCCTTTTCCAGCTATTTTGGGAAAAGGCCCCTGGCTTGAATTGGGAAAAAATATGCGGCTTTTTGGATTATTTTGGGAATTTTTTAGAAATGTAAACTGTTAAATAGTAAAAAAAACACTTTGTTTGTTTGTTTTTGTTGCTTTACGTCCCATGTCAACAGCTATGGTCATTGCGGGACGGTCAGTTCACTTAACCACACTTTTTCCTGGGCAGGCTTGAGCAAGCGGTTAACCAGTAATTTGTGCACATACTTTCGCTTGTAACTGACAACAACCCTTCTTGAATAAATCAGCGGAAGGGAGGAGAAAGACCGTAGAAATTATTTCATGATCAATCTCCACGAAAGTATGGTACCGGGCCGGGATCGAACTCGCGACCCCTGGATCTGCAGTCAGACACGCATCTGTAGCCAGATACGTTACCGACTGCGCTACGCAGCCCGGTAAAAAAAAAAAAAAAAAAAAAAAAAACACTTAACATATGCATGATTGTATTCAATCAATTTATTATATCTTATTACTCTCACAAAATGCCTTTGTATTTTTTTGAACAATTTCAGAAGTTTCAATTTCAATAGCATCATCATTTGAACTTAGAACTTGTTACTTGCTGTTATTGATTTATGTTTAGCTTCAGATTGGGAATTTTTTTTTTTTGGGGGGGGGGGGGGGGGAATCGGGAAAAAAGGAGGATATTTTAGGTTGGGAATGTGGCCTATTTTCGGCCCCTGGTGATAGGGAGAAAAGGCCCTGTAATTTATTCATTTTTTTTTGACAAATTCCATCAGGAATACCTTCAAAGTGTAAAAAAAGTTTTGATCCAGATAAGGCCCAACCTTCTATCGGGCCTGATCTAGGTCCAAACTATTTGCAAAGGTTATCAGCAGACAACTCTAGCAGGTAACAAGATGATGCACTTGTAAGCCAATTAAGTGGGTTTTCCATTATATATTTTTTACAAAACGTCCGTAGATTTTGTTAATGAATTTGAGTGGTGCAATGCAATATTTTGAGTGACAAAAAGACAAGTACAGTATATCCCTGCACAAGCACAAATGAACTCACCTATTTTAGAAGGAAACAACTGTTCATCATCTAACTGGTCTTGGACCCAGGACATGAGATAATCAATGTATTTTGGAGCAGAACATTTTATTGGTTTCTTGACTGTCTGCCCGTCAGCCCAGTGATACTCATACTTTGGTCCCGCTGACATCACAGGACACGTCTCTTCTGTACAGAATTCTGTGATAGTGCCATACAACATGTTGATCTGATTGAAGAAGTCAACAGCTGCAAAGAGATAAGATGTCATTTTTGGTGGATAAGGCCATGTGACCAAACCCTACCATTAGCCATTGTGGCCATTTGCTACTAAAAAGGTAGGGTGGCTACAAATATTTAAGTCCTTGGCTAATAGTGCACTCTAGTTGTTTCAAAATTACATTTATGTATTTGCTAAATACTATGTTTTGAGCAGCTTTTGCCATATTTAAATACAGAACTTGTTGATACTACTTTCTGGCTAAAACCTTGGCTAAAGTCAATTTTATTTGGCTCCAAATTTTTCCAGTTTGGCTAAAGTGTTGGCTACAACAAATTCTGAGCCAGAGTTTGCCATACATGTCATAAAAGTGCATGCTAAAAAGGCTGATAAACTACAAATAACATTTTTAAATGTGTAGACTGTACTAGACATTTTAATTCAATGGGCTCTCTTGGCTGTTAGCTGCACACTTAGAATTATTATGGCCTTTTTGCTGCTAGGGTAACCACCAGTTTGCCTACTGCATACTGCAAAGTTTGCCTACTGCATGCTGCAAATGTATTTAATTTCACGTCTGTATTATAAGCCCTGTTTGTATTTTATGCTCTTAAGCTACCTGTGAGTGGTAAGAGTTTTATGTTCAAACGAGAACTCCGCGGGCGTCGATATCGCACCTGCATTGGGCAAAATAATCACAAAAGTTCAAAGACATTGGAGAGTGAAATGTGGGTAAAAAATGTGCATGCTTAATTAGTAGAGTACGTCAAGGATAATTACTATGCAAGATTTCATAATCCTAGCTACCATAAGAATAGAGAAACAAACTTTAGTATTTTACTTGACGTAAAATTCTGACAAAGTCAATGGAGTGTGACATGTAGGTCAAGGGTACCTGGTCAAGGTGGGTGCTTGCTGATTAAGTCAAGGACAATTACTATGCAAGGTTTCATCATCCTAGCTACCATATGTACAGAGAAACACACTTTAGTATTTTACTCGACGTCGCGGCATAAAATACTGACAAAGTCAATGGAGGGTGAAATGGTAAGTCAAGGGTACAGGGTCAAGGTGTGTGCTTGTAGAGCATGTCAAAGACAATTACTATACAAGTTTTTCATAATCCTAGCTATCTAAGGTACTGAGAAATTAATTGTGACAGAAGTTGATGGACAGAAATTCTAACACCTACCGCTGTATATTGCACCAAGCTATAAGCAGGTGCGATGAAAAGATATGTTCTGTTCTGTACCATGAAATGCTATCAAGCACAACCAATGTGATTTAAAGAAAAAAAAATGATGACATCAACTGCCAGCTGGCTGGTAACACACTGAACAAAAGCAGAAACTTTACAGTTTTTAAATAGAAATTTAACCAATTTAACGCAAACTCATTACTTTAAATAGTATGCATTTATAAATGGCCACATGTCCGACAAGACAACCATGCAAAAAGTTTCAAACTTGATCAGTTGTTGATGAATAGCATTTGAAAAATGTCAAACTGCATGTTTAAGTCTGGAAGATTATCATTACGATATTTTGAATATGTAAACACAATATTCTGAAGTATTTTGAGTCAGAACATTGAAAACAAATAAAGTCCGCGAAATACATTGTACTTTATATGCTATGTGTACGCCAAAATGAGCGTAAGAAGGCTTTTGCAGGTCGCCCCCATACCAAGAGTAAAACACAGCAAAGATATTTGGTTGCTCTCGCGTTATTGCTCATAGCCTCTGGAGGCGGTTTGAGCAGACAGGAATATCTATTGATGCACAGGATCAATGCTATGTAAGGCAACAATGCCAGGACAAGATGGTTAATTTACACTCTGGCATTGACGTTAGCGATTGTAGTTGGCAACTGTAGATGCTACACACCTCAACGTTTCATACCAGAGACAAAAAACAAGAATCGGAATAAACAATTTTTGATAAGTGATTTTTTATTTTAAGGCCTTACTCATTCCCAACACACTGGTCAATGTAAACGCACCGGTGGTTGCTACAACGAGCTGGTGGTGGCATTTTTACGCACTGGTGATGGCTTAAAAGGTAAAAAGATCTATACCTGTTGACTTTATGATTTATTTATAAGCTTGCATTTATTTTATTTGTGATGACACCTGGCGCACAGACCAACGGTAACATTGCAGTTTATGGCTCTGCCAAGCAATTGGTGATTTAATTCATGGTTTGGACTGCAAATCCAACACAGTTCTGGAGTTTTGCCATGACAGGTGCTTTTTTCTAATGTAACTGCCTAATTTGGGGGAAATCTGCATGTCTAAGCGCAGCTGTTGTCATATTCCCATAAAATATCATCCAAAAAACAATTACCACTTTGTATTTTTTTTTCTTGGTAAACTAGCAAATGTTTTATTGAGGAATTTATTACAACGAACTGGGAGCATTTTTTGACGCATTGATACAACGCACTGATGGTTGCACAGAAGTGCTGTGGTTGCTGGTGCAGACTCACCACAGCATTCGCTGTTCAAATAAATGTTACAAAAATCGCCATTTCAGCCAGCACACGATATTTCGAAACTGTGACGAAGGCTCAGGTGAGCCTGTGCAAACATGCAGACTCCTGAGAGCCTTCGCTGCCAGCACAAGAGATCTTGATACTTATGGCATTGTCCAGTGACTTTGCCTGCGCAAATATGCAGACTCACCAGAGTATTAGCTGCTGGCGTGAATAGCACACAAATTGTCATTTTAGGCAGCACAAGAGATTTTGTACAGTGACGAAGGCTAAGGTAAGCCTGTGCAAATGTGTAGACAGCCAGACCCTTCGCTGCTCGCACAAATTGGTATTCAATCGCCATTTGAGCCACCACATAAGAATTTTGAACTGTGACGAAGGCTCAGACTAGACCAAGCAAATGTGCACACTCGCCAAAGCCATCGCTGTTCTCATGAATGACACCCAAAAATAGTAAGTCAGTATGTAGTATTAGTATATCACAATCACAAACTGCAGACAAACCCATGGCACGGAGAGAAACAACAAGAATGAGACACCAGGAAGACAAATTAAGCAAAGCATCCAGCTCTCTCTCTTCCCCATCAAGATGATTGCAAAACAAGAATAGACATAAAGTAACAAAATATAGAACAATTACAGAATCCTATAATGGGAGTAACAATCAACAACGAATCAACAACAACAGAGCCACCGCCTTAGAATAGACAGCAGCCTAAGCCACTGGGGTGCTAAAATGCATTTTACTGGTACCAAATCATCGCCCTAGATTCTGCTGCTGTTGAAGCACAAAAAATGTTAAGCTCGCATGGAGGCTTCTTAACTATTGCAATGTATCACAACGGACAAACAATCTCATCAAATTAAAAGTTTTGGGGCCAATCTGAAAAATAGGCAGAAACGCTATCAAAGTGCGAACAGGGCTAGCTCTGGAGTGTCTCCGGTGAGTCTGCACATTTGCAGAGTCACGCTTGAGCCTTCATCAGTGTACAAAAACCACACTATCTATGCCTATTGACTGTATGATTTCTTTATAAGTTTGCATTTATTTTACTTGTGATGACACCCGGGCGCAGAAACTGTCAGTTACATTGCAGTTTATGGCTCTGCCACGCAATTGGCAAATTAATTCATGGTTTGCCCGACAAATCCAACACAGTTGTGGAGTTTGACAGTGACAGGTGCTTTTTTCTATTGTGACTGCCTAACTTGAGGGAATTTTGCATGTCTATGCACAGCTGCAGTTATGTTATCATAGTCCAATGAAATAACATCTAAAAACGATTACTACTCTCTATTTTATTCTATGCAGAGAAGGCTCTCAGGAGTCCGTACATTTGCACAGGCTCACCCGAGTCTTCGTCACAGAACTGAAATATCATTTGCTGACTCAAATAGCGATTTGTGTACCGTTTATAAGAACAGTGAATGCTGTGGTGAGGCTGTATTAGCAACCATGGCACATCTAGGCAACCATCAGTGCGTTGTATCAATGCGTCAAAAAATGCTCCCAGTGCGTTGTAATAAAATTCCTCAATAAAACGTTAGCTAGTTTACCAAGAAAAGAAATACAAAGTGGTAATCGTTTTTTGGATGTTATTTCATGTAAACATGATGACAGCTGTGCTTAGACATGTATATTTCCCTCAATTTAGGCAGTTTTACTAGAAATAAGCACCTGCCATGGCAAAACTTCAGAACTGTGCTGGATTTGCCGTCCAAACCATGAATTAAATCACCAATTGTTTGGCAGAGCCATAAACTGCAATGTTACCGATGGTCTGTGCGGCAGGTGTCATCACAAATAAAATAAATGCAAGCTTATAAATAAATCATAAAGTCAACAGGTATAGATTTTTTACCTTTTAAGCCATCACCAGTGCGTAAAAATGCCACCACCAGCTCGTTGTAGCAACCACCGGTGCGTTTACATTGACCAGTGTGCCCAAGTCTTCCAGTCTAACAAGTGATGTTGCAGCTGTGTTTCAAGTACACAGATCTACTGAGAATTGCACACCAATTAATTTGATATGATTTGTTTTTACATAGGATAGGTATGTGCGGAGATATTTCTGATTAAAGTTAGTGTAAAATTTCCATTTTTGTTTAGTATAGCATTTTAGGTCACCAGTCAGCTTGCACTAGACCAAAAAGCCTATTTCCAGCTGGTTGAATACTTCTAGTGAAGTGGGTTGGTGTACCATGAACACATAATTTATGTGGCCTTATAATGAGTACAGTAAAACCTGTCTTATGCAGCCACTCAAAAGAAGACCGAAAATTGGTTTTAAAGACTGATTATTGCTTAATGCAGGTCAAAATTATCAATTGCAGAATGCTCCAAGTGAGCATTCTGCAATACTTTCGACCTACAAACAGCTACCATTTGTCTTTAAGGTATTTGTTTTGTCGATTTTTGAGTGGCCGCTTAAGACAGGTTTTACTGTACTATAATTTCTAAAGCTACAAAAAGATGCTTACTGTTAACAGCCACCCATTCATTGAGATCTTCACCCTCCGGTAACGTTACAGCTAGTCGTAAGTTTCCACTGCCCAAAGTAACAGCAGCATGTTTCATAAGATCAGCTTGGTGTGTCCCTTCCGGTATATGTTTCTTTGGCTTGAAGGTTTTATTATTCCGGCCTCCACTAGATAAAGAAAACAACACAAAATGAGTCATGTTGAGAGAAAACCAGAGCAGCTCTACATAAGGCATTCCCTTTTACTTGACGCTTGGTAGCGCTTTCTTAATGTTATGCAATGACCAGGCCTCCAGATAAGGGTGCGTGTGAATATTATTTTTCTTATTTCTCAACCAAAACATATGTTGTCACAATGTGGGTACTCAAAAGAACCGTCCCAATGAGACGGTTTTTCCGTCCCAATGAGACGGTTCTTTTGAGCACCCAAAACACATGTTTAAATTGATGGGTAAGGAAATAAATGCTTTTTTTTGCATAAAAGATCCTTATCTGGACCTATGACACGGGTGGTAATGTCGTAAGGGGCGATAACAGTTATGCAAACGGTCGCATTACGAGAGCGTCCAGATATGAGTGACGGGATGAAAATAAAACGAGCAAAACATGTAAGTTAGCGACTTCTACATTTATTTCAATGTTTGCAGATTAATATTCAGAAATCAGGCAATGCTATTCCCATTAGTTATCATTTTTGTGTAATGGAAAGCAATAGCGGAAGTAAAAAACCGAGTAGTTAGTCTAAAAATCAATTTCTCCTGGACGAGTGTGTGTTGGTTTTTTGGTTTTGATCTTAAATAAACGTGGTTTAGGGACTTTTTAACATGTTTACTGGCAGGTTTAGTGACACAAATGTACTTTACATGAATTTTCTTTTATGCCTTAATAGTGTCTAGTCAAAATCGGGTTTAAAATGTTGACATAGACTAAATAGAAAAAAAATC
The DNA here is from genome assembly GCA_964019695.1 of Loripinus fragilis. Classification (NCBI taxonomy): domain Eukaryota; kingdom Metazoa; phylum Mollusca; class Bivalvia; order Lucinida; family Lucinidae; genus Loripinus; species Loripinus fragilis. The sequence goes on from CAXHUL010000702.1 coordinate 347,567, forward strand.
AACACTTACGACATTGACTCCCCCTTAAGAGTCAGTTAACCCTTACGAGCCAGTATGGTAAACGCCTTTCATCTGATAGACAACTAATTACTCTTAAAGACATATGCGGCTATTTCCAATGCGCACCTTTCCCGCGTCTGGAAACAGGTAAAGTTGTCTGGGTCCTGTTTTTCGACCGTTATCGGATTAGGATCAAAACAGCTTTCAGATATTCTTATGTGATATTAGTTTTTCTACATTTTCTTGACAAAATAAAGTAATTAAAGTGTGTCCTAAATATCTATTGACATCTTATCAGAACTGATCGTCTCAGCACTAAAGTCAGATATATGTAGCTCAGTCGAAATCAAACGACGTACACAATTATCCTGGTTACGAATACGATAGTGGCCGAGCCTCTACTATTTGTACGGTTGTTTAGAGCTGCGCTCGGCCTGACCTGGTGGCCTAGTGGTTAGCGTGTCTGGCTACGAAGCCAGAGGGCCAGGTTCCATTCCTGGATGTGCACAGATTTTCTGTGTGTTTTTTCTTTCTTTTTTAACATTTAAATGCTAAATTGCTACATATACTAGTAAAATGGCATCATCGAAACGACCAAAATGGTAATTCCTGAACGTTTTATATTGAATTACGCATAAACCTATGGGGTGGGGTAAAACTTGGCCCTCTTGAAAGAGAATTAGTTCGGTGACCCCAGATTTTTATTCTTTTTTTCTGAAAGGTATTATTATAGTCCATGAATTAAAAATAAATTTTTAAGATTTTAAACATCAGATTTTTTAATACATGATTTATTCTAAAAACAAATTCCAATTTTCGACGAATTGCCAAAACATATCACGCAGTATCTTGGCACAGCATGGGCTAACAAATAAACTTGCACATTTTCTAAAAGGTTTGAGGTCATGGGCAATAATTTAAGTTAAAAGAAAGAAGCGGGCTGAAGATTACAACCGTTTTAGCTCGATATTAAGGACAAGTGTTATTATTTTATATTTTTAGAAAATTGGTCAAATGCTGAAAACTTCAATATGAGATTCTGAAAAAATAAGCACGGTGACATATCCTTTTTATTTCATAAATGGATAGCCCATGCAAAAAACAAACTGTAAGCAAAGTATTGAAAATATTTCAACATGGGAAGTATTAAGTAGCATATGTCCTTAAGTGTCTGCTAGAAAATTCTTGGTCTAGCGCTTGCACATAATCCACACATGATAGAGGGTCTCAATGGGGTACCTTTGAAATCGCTAATCAGTAAAATTTGGGCCCCATAGATCGCTAATTTGTAAAGTTATATGCCCACAAATTGCCAACTAGTAAAATTGAGGCCCCCAAATCGCTAATCAGTTAAATTTTGGTCCCAGAAATCAGTAAATTTTAGGCCTAAAAATCAGTAGCCTGTTTGGAGGCATTTACAAGGAGGAAAAGCAGAATAGCGTTTTTCCATCAAGTTCGTTAACTGATTAAACGCGCCACTGTGCTATTCTGTATTTCTTTGCCCCCAAATCACTTATCATTATATTTTATGCTTTAATTCGATACACACTAGAAGCTCTCATTCCGCTATATGTTTTTACCCTAAAAATTCGCTAACCGTTAAATTTTAGGGCCATACTTCGTTAATAAGTAAACCCCATTGCTACCCTCATGATATGTACTTGAAATTAATCATCTCGTCTTTAAAGCCTTCGGCAAAAAATAAAATGCTTTTGAGACTGTTTTCTGTTGTTCTTTGTTTAAAGAAGAGTAAATTAGGACAGTAATACCGCATGGTTTGAAACCATTACAAGAGCAACCATGTGATCAGAATTCAAAATAATTTAGAAGAATTGATTACTGAATGATCTGGTTCCAAACTAGCGAAAACATAACACATCAAAGACATGGCAACCAGGGTGCTTCTTAACCAATATAAGAATCTTAAAACATCTTCTTTGAAATAATCATCAGAATTTGAAAAAATTACACTAATTCATCCTCTATAAATAATAGCGAAAACGCTATATAAACGAACATGACCTGTCAAAGACATGGCCACCAGGAGGCTACTTATTGGAGAAAGGAAAAATTCAAATATCTTCCCTTAAAGCTACTCACATTTACAGAAGTCATGAAAACTTGGGTTTTATACTCCCCTCCCCTTTATTTCTCAGTTTCCATCTTCAAACTGGGTACCCATTTTCGACCAAACTGAGTGAATGCATTGACTTTTTTCGAAGAGTTAGATGCACTAAAATTTTAAGGATAGGTGGGCCCGTTAAATCCAAACGTTAAAAATCTTCTTTCTGCGCATGCATTCGAACAATACTAAGATATGCGACGTGTGACCTAAGATGTGTTTTACATATGTTGTGTATGTATGTAGCGACATTTCATTGTTCGAATGCTATCTTGGATCAATGGAGAGGTGGGGGAGAGAAGGGTCTAAAACTGAACTGAAAGACATGTTTCAACTTTCCAATGACAAACGTGACATATCTTAGCACTTTTCGTACACATGCGCAGAAAGAATATATTACACTTTTTGATTCAAAGAGCACTTCTACCCATTCCTTAATAATTCAGCACGTTTACACTTTGAAAAAATAGTACTGCATTCATGGTCGAAACGGCACCAGGCTTAAGGATGACACATTAGGCGCGGGGGTAGAAAACGCAAGCTTTCACAACTTTGTAAATGGCGAGTTGCTTTGAAACATATTTTGATGGTTGACTCAACGGGGACGAAGACCTCGCGCATACCAAAAGGGCAATTTGTTCGAAATAAGGATTATCAATATAGGAATCAAGATTGATTTTTTGTTTGGTTTTGTTTGATTTGATTCTTTACGTCCCATCAACAATCGTTCAGTTAAACAGTGACAGGTCTTCCTGGGTTGAACCAGTACTAAGCTAGGATAAATGTGTCTTGCCCAAAGACCACAATGCAGTGACGCCGGTGAGGCTCGAACCTGCGGCCCCTCGGTCTCGAGTCAAGCACTCTACCACTGAACCACTGCTCTCCTGAATTAAGATTGAAGTAAGAATAGAATGTTTCAACAACATTTGCCTGATCTTGTCAGAAAGGGACAGCATGACATCCTTCTTATAACAAAACAACAACACACATCCCTTTAATAGATGTATGCGCAGTGTTTTTAAACGTCCCACCAGCAACTACGGTCATATGGAGACTGGACCCAGGCATAAATTCTCATCCAACATACTGGTAAAGCCGGGGATCTAACCTGCGACCCCTGGTTCATCCACTACACAACAGCAGCTGCTAGATGTATGAGGTAATGTTTAAGCAGACCGGGGGAAAAATATAAACAAAACTGTAGACCTAGGCAAGTGCTAGCAGAGGAGTTGGGGTATAGGAAAGAGTTTGGTTGTGGTGGTGCACTAAGATTCGCTGCAATTGCATTTTTTTTAGCTCTGTTCAAGTCCTTGCATGTTAAAATACCAGTTTACATAGCGAAATCGCTTGGGATACACCACCACCGGATAATGGCCCACACATCCAGTGGAAGGTGTTCATGTTCTGTGTTCATTGTGTTCTGGCTAAATTATCAGGTCGGCTAACAATCCACTAACTAATTTGCTCCAAACCCCTTCCTCCAGATATATGTATCAAACATGCCCCTGAAACATTTAAATTTCAGTATACCCCTCCCCCAAAACTATTCCCAGTCTTAGTCTTGCCAAACATGACCCCCCCCCCCCACAAACAAAAAATCCCATTTAGTAGCAACCCACACACCCCTCCCGCCCCCAGCAAAACAAAAGAATAAATAAAGAAAATCACCAAGTGAAAACATGCACATTGGTTGGGTAGGCACGCACCCCACCGCACACACACACGCACGAAATATAGCTTACCCCCTTCCCCAAAGTATTCCTATCATACCTTAACCTTGATGAGTACCTAAAATGACCAAACATCCCCATTCAATGGCAAACCCCTCCCCCCACCCCCACACGCACAATTATAATATGATTCGAAACTTCGTTGATCTCAAAATCGGGTTGAACCAGTACCAAGCAATTAATCAAGTATTTGTTTGAAGCCACAACGCAGCGCCTTTGCTGAAGCTCGAACCCGGACCCCCGGAGCTCGCCAAGTAGTCACCGCGCTCCTCAATATAATCAACTTGGAATTGAGTCATACCATGCAAAAATGCGTCTTAGGGTTTTCTAGGCCGATGAGATGAAATTCATAACTCCCTCCTCAGCTACAGAAACAAGCTGCATCATTGACATTCTAGTTTTAGCATAATTAGGCTGGCTTTAACATCAGTAGATCCCAGGGGGGGGGGGGTACTCTAATTTTTTCCGCATACGTAGGTTAAGACCCAGCATCTACTGTTCACCCAAAAAAAATATCAGGAATTTCAAGCACCCCAAAAAAATATTTGAAGTTTTAGCAACCCAAAAAAATATCCCAATTCTGTACCTTGACCTTAAAAAAAGACCCTAAATTGCATAGAAATGACCCTTAAACTAGCCCATTTTTATGATGACCCCAAAAAAATATCCACAAAATCTTCATACCCCAAAAAATATTGAAATTCAGAATTTTGAACCCAAAAAAATGGGCCGAGCCTACGTATGTGTGAAAATATCAGAGTACCCCCCCCCCCCCACCCCTGGGCAGTAGATATCCTGCTATCAAAGAAGCGAAATAATGGATGCTGTTCAGACTGTGCAGGCAGGCTGATCTGCGCATTTGTTGGTGGCAATTGACATTAAGCAGGTTCTCAAATGACGAGGATAAATTGAATTTATATCAGTGACACGTCATGTATCACAATGAGAATATTTTCTAAAACTTATCTGTTCTACTTTTCTCTTTGAACTATCCAAGTTTTATTCGTCTTGTAAGGGGCAATCATACCGTTAGGGGCAACTAATGTCGTAAGGGGTAATGGGCACCAAAAACTTGTCACAAATACAAAGTGACGTCAAGAAGATGGTGTATAGGGCTTATGCTTGAAAAATAAGTTGGAAAGGATATGATTTTTTACAAAGATAAAGCATTTAAGAACATTTATTGAACAGAACAGCTGGCAAAGTATTTGCTACCATATTACTGCATTCATGATTCCCTCTAATTTGATATGCAACATGACCATGTTCTGAAAAAGTTGAATTTTGACCTTTTGACCCCATCCCCTATGGCCGTAGGGGGAGGGGGGTCTGCGGGCAAAATATTTGCTACCATGTTGCTGAATTTCATGATTCCATTTAAATTGATATGCAACATGACCATGTTCTGAAAAAGTTGAATCTCGACCTATTGACCCCATCCCCTAAGGCCATAGGGGGAGGGGGTCTGCGGGCAAAATATTTGCTACCATATTACTGCATTCATGATTCCCTCTAATTTGATATGCAACATGACCATGTTCTGAAAAAGTTGAATTTTGACCTTTTGACCCCATCCCCAATGGCCGTAGGGGGAGGGGGGTCTGCGGGCAAAATATTTGCTACCATGTTGCTGAATTTCATGATTCCATTTAAATTGATATGCAACATGACCATGTTCTGAAAAAGTTGAATCTCGACCTATTGATCCCATCCCCTAAGGCCATAGGGGGAGGGGGTCTGCGGGCAAAATATTTGCTACCATGTTGCTGCATTTCATGATTCCCTCTAATTTGATATGCAACAGCACCATGTTCTGAAAAAGTTGACTTTTGACCTATTGACCCCATCACCTATGGCCGTGGGGGGGGGGGGGTCTGCGGGCGGAATATTTGCTACAATGTTGCTGCTTTTCGTGATTCCCTTTAATTTGATATGCAACATGACCATATTCTGAAAAAGTTGAATTTGACCTTTGACCCCACCTCAGGGGTCAGGGGGTGGGGTAAAATTTTAATCACTGTCATGCTTATCTACAGGCACTGGGTAATCATGGCCTATAGCGAAAAGTTGTCAGATATTATAGTTTTGGAAAAATGTGAAGTTTATTCAACAAAAAAGCCAAGATAGCTTTTGCATTAGCCTAAACCTAAGTCAAAAAAAGGGCCATAAACTTTTTCTTTCTTTTTCTATATACTGCCAGACCCTCCCTTGCCAGTATTATCGGCAGGTGCACTTTGTACACTTCGGGTTGCAGGATGAAAGCATACAAGTAACCATATTGTAATATAATAGCTATTGGCTCACCTTTTTGCGGAGATGGTTCGAGTCTACATGTTTGGCTTTCTGATGTAATTTTGAGCATTTTTGAAATATTGTCCTGTGGGATATTTCTGACAAATAAAATCTTGGAACAGGTTGTTGTTAAGTATCTAAACGTGTCTAGTTGTCGTAGAGAACATTTAATATAGTTCTTAAAGCTATTATCTTTTGTTAGAAATAGCCTCCTAATGGCATAAGTAAGATATTTGGAAATGAAATGCTTTCTGACGAAATCTTTTCTATTATTGAGTAATCTGGTGGCAGCTGTATAAAACAGAGCATTTTATGAGCTGTGCAGGCTTATTATCTAAAAATGTAGAAGACAACATTTCGGCTGTCTCACAGCGTTAGGCTGTGGGGCTGTGGTCTTATAACTTGGACTGAATATAGGATTTTTCGTGATGAGAGGATTATTGTAACTGTCATGACAATATTTCTACGAAAATAAAGTACAGACGTCGATTTTGGGAAATGTTAGAAACATGTATAGAACAATACTTTTGAGCTAGATATATCTATATTTTGGACTCCTTATTAAAATACTAGAAAACTAATATATGACTTATTCATGTGTTTAATAGTAATTATGTTTAACCACCAGTTGTGTTGAGACTGTGTTACTGAAGACTGTGTCGATTATGAGCCACTATATGAGCTACAGACTAAAACCACTATATGATCATGTTAGAGAGACTTGAGGGCGGGCGCGGTTGGTCCCTCCTGGGCTGTAAAAAGTTCCGGGCGCCCTTGTACAGATATCCTTAGACTGGGAGCTGTTTCCTCCCAGCTATGTTCCTTATGTAGTATTGAATTCCACTATACAATCACAAATTAGCAAAACCAAGTGAAGGGACTTTACTATGATCATGTTGGCACTATACGATCGCACGTTGGGTAGAGGTGAAACGATTCACCGAAAACGCGGTGCATCGCGGTGCGGTCAGTTCGGTTCGATTCACGATACGGTCTTTCTTCATTTTCGGTTCGGTTCGGTTCATCCGGTCCTTTTTAGTGCCGCTTAGGCAAATAAAAAAACGAAAAAAAAGAAGAAAAAAAGCGATAAAAAACTTGATTTGCCACTTTTGTAAAATTGCAAGATTACAGTTTTATTTGTCTAGAGTCTAGCTATCTGACAATCGTTTTTCTCTCATGCAATTGATTTATAAATTTTACTTTTATTATTACTCGAGCGGCGCGTTTACCAAAATGGCTGACTGTGAAGTTGCGGATGCTCCCGCGAAGTTTAAATCAAAGTTGGCAGTACTTCGGCTTTGAAAACATCATTGATAAAATTGGAATCAGAACTTTAGATAAATCTAAAACTGTTTGCAAAGAATGTCGGGCCCAAATTTCCTACGGAACTGGTAACACAACCAATATGTTCACTCATCGGCAGAGAAAACACCCCCACCTTTACGAAGAAAGTAATGCCAACAAAACAAAACCATCCCAGGTGTCAAGTTCAGTCAAAGGTGTTGCCCCATCAGGAGGACAGCAGACAATCAAGGGTGCTTTTCAGGCAAAATTGAATCCAAATAGCCCCAGAGCCTTAGAGTGTGCAAAATCTATAGGAATGTTTATGGCAAAAGATCTTGGGCCATTCAGTGTTACTGACAACCCATGTTTCCGTTATATGGTTAACACTTTGGAGCCCAGATACAAAATTCCCTAGCAGAGCAAATAACTTACGATGTATCGCGATACGTATCGTATCGTGACCTCTGTATCGCGATACGTATCGTATCGTGAGGTGAGCGTATCGTTGCAGGCCTAACGTTGGGACCAAACGATCCCCAACTTGGGACTAATCCAGTGTTCCCCATTGCACACGATAGGATGTATCAGCGGTTATGTTACACATATCTAAATTACAGTAGGGTTCTTTAACCTGCACAAGGGGTGACTTTCGCTGCACAGGAGACATCCAGTCAACATCCCGATCCGAAGGACGATGCACTTATCTAGTGTCATCCCTGCAAATGACACTAGGGAAAGCGTTTTCGGACACCGAAATTTTCATCACCACGAGGGGGGATTGAACTCGGGACCTCTAGGACCAGCAAGTGCGTTAACCACTGAGCTACCACGCTTTCAACAACAACAATAAAGACATAGATTCAACTATTCTGGAGGTCCAACAGTCTGAACTTTGACATCCTGTTATTAAACTTGCACTGTGCATAGAGAACCTTCCTTCATGGATGTACATAGAACTTAAATAGTGACTATGCTCAAATTTGGGTTTACTAAAGCCTCAGATCAGCCTGTGCATACGCGCAGTCTGATCAGAGCCTTTGCTAGTCGCTTGACAGGTATGGAACATTTCTATTTTGATCTATTATAGATCAATTGATCTAAAATAGACCGATTTGTCTACTTAAAAGCACTGAAAAAATGATATACTCAACTACAAAAGAAACCCATCAGTTATTTTTGGGGGGGAAATGTGGAAAATAAAAGAAAGAAATGAAAATATATTTATACCATTTTTCTTAACAATCAGTTCTGCATCAATTCATTGAATAATGATACTGTTTTACTTAAATCCGTTCATGCTGTTCGTCAGTGTTTACACAAGGGGTCATTTTAAAAAATGACAAGTTTCTCACTGGAGGATGAATATCTCGTTTCGTCAAAATCAGCTCACTTGATTAATTTCGTCAAAAACGGGCATGACCTTCAACTGCAGCATAACTATATCATAATGAGGTCGAATCGTATGCATGTAATGTCGCACAACATTCATGTGAATCCGCGCCCATTCTAAATGGAGAGCAACCTGAAACTATCGAATATTCCAAGGTTGCCGGATGCGTGGCCAGAGCGTATCACACAGCTGCTCTATCTGATTGAGATCCAGGCTTACTAAATTAACGCGATTTGGTTAGCTTCTGCACACACTTGGTGGCCTCGACTGAGAGGGACATTTCAGTTATTGGACAAAGTGAGCTGATTTAGACGAGAACTAGAGGGAAACCAATTGTCTGAAACTTGTCATTTTCAGAAATGACCCCTTGTCTATACTCTGGCAAACAGCATAAACGGGTTTACGTTAAACTGTTACATTATTCAGCAGTTGAATGCAGTATTAATTGCTAAAGAATAAGGTATAAAACATGTTTTCATTTCTTAATTATTTTTTCCATAATTGCCCAAAAAGAGACTGATTGGTTTCTTTTGTAGTTGAGTATATATATGCTCTGCACAGGTGTTGCCAAAAAATTGCAAAATCATTCTACAGCCAAACTGTAGCCTTTGTTGATGTGATATTGATGTTGTAAAAGTTTCGATTTTTCATCGAGGAAATTTTTTGAAGAGAACCCTTTTTTATAAATTTGTCTGCTGATTTTGTTAAAACTTCAATTTAACAAATGAACTTTCAATAAATGCTGTTGAAGCTTCCAGACTTCTTGAGACAACATGTACACTGCCATTTCTGGAGCCTTTCTTTGACCCAGTCATGCCAATTAGGTTGATTGGGCTGCTACAAATAAAATTTCCCATAACAGCATCCAAATGTATGTTTTTGTGGCCGTGTTCCTTGGCTGTACCAGTACTGGCCGGGTGGGTTTATGCTTTTTATTTGTGGTTCTATGTCCAGGAACTCCCGAAGGCTCAACCGGCAGTGGTTCTGGTTTTAAAGCGTCTCAGAAGACCGGGCAACGGCTTAAAGTCTCATCCGACAGACTGGGAGAAGCTGTATGGTGGCCGATAAGTGTCATGCATATGTAGATAATGGGGTTTACAATGAATATACAGTGCATAATTCAATTATCTTTGGTATACAATTGCTAAAGTTTAAGTTTGGTTCTATTTATATATTTATTCTAAAACTCATGAATTTTATTCTCCTTATATATTTTTATCTAGTATTTTGTTTCTGTGTCAAAATATTAAAGAAATTTCAACTTTTACTCAGACAAAATATAATTTCAATAATTTGTAGTTGCCTCCCTTGACATGCTTACAAGTATTGGTTTTTTAAAACAACACAAGCAAAAACATGTTTTATGCAACTCATAAAATTTGCACTGGGACATTAAAACCCATAGGAAGAAAGTCCTATTGACTACTATTATACAAACCTGAAGGAAAACCCTCAACTTGCACACAATAAAGACTGTTTTCTCAAAAAACTAAATTTTTCTCAGTATATGCATGTCATTTATTTGCCTTCATACTTTTGGATGCTGTTAAAGGGAAGAAAATAGATTTGCAGCGGAACAGGTGACCTTATTACCACCTTTCTGTCCGGAAATGAATGTGTGCACAGCGCCCTGGATAAGCTTTTGGGTCAATTGGGTATTTACGCAACATGGTTATCCTGAATTGCGTACTTGCAAAAACAAATGCGTATTTTCATATTTTTTACGCCAAGTTTTTTTCCTGTGATTACACGTTTTCTTATTGCATGAAGCCATCGGGAATATGCTTGCATATTTATTCACTCCCATTGTCTGCCTTTCTAAAGTATTAAACTAGCGGATTTTACTGTACCTGAAGCAAATCTCGTCCCCTTGTTGACAATTGAGCGTGTACACTTTGCATAAGTTTCACTTTCATCATAGTGTTTTTCTGCGAAATACTGGACTGGGCACCGATATTTTCATAAAACTTGAGTTATATGGAGCGCTCACTGGTAAAAAAAATCAATACCCGACTGGCATTTGTTTATTAACCAAATGGGAACGAAATGGACCAAATTTTACGCAATGACATTGCATGTAATTGCATACTGATCGTTATAATTGCTTTTTCGGTGCGCACATATTTCATTTTTATTGCTTTTTTGAGGATTTTAATTGCGTATTTACGCAAATACGCTGCTTATCTAGGGTTCTGTGTGCAAGTTTTTAAGTCTGTAAGGAATAACATTATTTATTGAAAATTCATCTGTTTAATTGAATTTTTAACAAAATCACCAGACAAATCTATAAAAAAAGGTTTTCTGCAAAAATTTCCACGATGAAAAATCAAAACTTTTACACCATCAAGATCGCAACAAAAAAGGCTACAGTTTGGCTGTAGAATGATTCTGCAATTTTTTTGCAACACCTGCGCAGAGCATATTTAGCATTATTTCAGTGCTTTTAAGTAGACAAATCGGTCTATTTTAGATCAATTGATCTATAATAGACCAGAAAAGAAGTGTTCCCAACCTGCTTGAGTATTCTATGATTGTTAAGCTACTGACTGAACACTATTTGGAGTTTCTAAGCTTAAAAGGAGGCTACACAGGCTCGTCCGAGTCTACACCATTGTTGGAAATCTCATGCACTGGCTCAAATGATATTTGAGGTCATCTGATCATAAGTTTCCCAACTTTTTGATTCTTGATTTATAGAGTCGCGTAAGCTCTTTTGAGCTTGTCTACTCCCTCTGAACAGTCTCTATACTTTTTCGTGTTTTTCCGGTTCCGGGTATAAACAAATGTCTTTTCAGGAAATCTCTGCCAGAATGTATCTTTCTGACAATAGCACCTTATCAAGTCTAGTTTTGAATTTAAATACTGTATCACTGCACACAATGGCTTCACTTAAGGTATTCCACTTGTTGATACAACGTACAGGGAAACTATTTAATCTTAGTGTTTTCTCACATCTTGGTTTAACAAATGTCCTTTTGAATCTGTCTATCTTAACAAGGCTTACAGGCCGGCTGATCTTCATTCTCGTAGAGCAGTCTAACATAACTGGCATTCGTGGGACAACAACAATCCCTGACCAAGGTCTACGCTGTTGTGAACATGAATTATTCATTTGGATCAGGAAGTAACTGATGTCATATTTGTAAACAAAGAACCGATCGGTACTTACAACAGAAAACTCATTATTTCTGCGGAAGATCCTCTGCGAATATTATGTATGTATGTTCAAAAATATTACACATTAATTATTAAAGCGCTTTAAGGTTTAGTGAGGCCGATGATTTCAGATTCTTAAGACTTTTATTTGTTTACGTTTCCTCTGTTGGACACCGGAAATTGTTCATACGGTGCAGATTACAAATATATATCTTTTATTTTATCTTAGATTGGTTCCCCACGTTGATAAAGCTCCACTTCCGCTACGCATTAGATTGGTTCCCCACGTTGATAAAGCTCCACTTCCGCTACGCATATTACGTTTGGTAACTAGTAATTTTTTACCAGTAGAGAATCCCACTCATCCTGTATATTTTCTGTATATTCTGTATATTTTCAACGGTAGGACCACTACTGGTACATTAACCGTGGGTGTGTGCGCTACTTATTGGCTGGTTACATAAGTATGGACAGCTGTTTTGAAGCTGTTAACTGTCTCTGCGCGAATGTGGGTGTCCGATAAACAGTTCCAATCACTTGTGGTTTTCACAAAGTAAGAGTTCTTATATTGATCAGTGTTTGACGCTGGTACTTTATAGCACTCCGAATTGTTTAAAGCATATTTACTTATGATATTTGTTGAATAGCAGTCTTGATGAGATTTTGGTTTAATTTGTCTTTTGTTCCTAATAGGAATGAATACCTCGTCAGCATTGATAGCTGGTACCATACCCCTCACAATTTTATACATCATGACTAATCTGGATTCTAATCGACGTTGTTGTAGCGGTTGTAACTTAAGGTCCTGAAGCATTTCACGTACGCAACCATCAAATCTTGAGCAATAGTCATTTTTTATGTATCTAGCTGCTTGTCTTTGGATTTTTTCGATTGACTGAATGTCTTGTAATTTGTACGGATCCCAGACTATTGCACCATACTCCAATGTAGAGCGCACAAGGGCTATGTATGATAATCTTTTACATTCCTCTGGGCAATATTTTAGATTTCGACGAAGGAATCCAAGTGTAGAATTTGCTTTTTTCACAATGTTAGTTATATGGGTTTTCCACTGCAGGTCATTTGAGATCGTAATTCCTAAATATGGACTTGAATTTACTTCTTGCAATATTTCACCGTCTAGTTGATAAAAACGTGATGACTTTTGACGAATAGATAGGATATAACACTTTTTAGCATTGAAACGCATGCCCCATTTTGCTGCCCATTTCTCCAGTTCAATCAAGTCATTCTGTAATATTGAGTGATCAGTTTGACTCTTTATCTGTCTGTAGAGTAAACAATCGTCGGCAAAAAGTCGAACTTGAGATTTTACAGTATCAGGTAGGTCGTTAATATGACAGAGGAACATCAAAGGACCCAACACAGTGCCTTGCGGTACACCTGATTCTACAGGGGCTGATTCTGAGTGTTCACCTTCCACTACAACATTCATATGTCTCTCTTGGAGAAAAGAACTGAGCCACTTATGTAAGCTTCCTTTGATTCCGTATGCGTCTAACTTGTGTAGTAGCTTATCGTGGGGAACGGTGTCGAATGCCTTAGAAAAATCAAGTATGGCGATGTCGACCTGTACTCTTGCATCATTGGCCTGCAGAAGATCATGCATTGTTACAAGTAGTTGTGTCTCTGTTGAATACCCTGAGCGGAATCCGTGATTCAACGTAGTAAGTATACTGTACTTCTCAAAATGTTTCAACATATGGCTACATATAATATGCTCGAGTAATTTACAAGGCACTGACGTGAGAGAGACTGGTCGGTAGTTTTCGGCTGAATGTCTGTCTCCTTTTTTGAATACTGGTGTTATATTTGCATTACGCCAATCTGACGGTAATGTTCCGGTACTAAGAGATTGTTGAAATATGGTACAAAGTCCTTGTGAGATTTCATCAGCACAGTTTTTTAAAACAATATTCGGGATGCCATCCGGGCCCATTGCCTTATGTACGTCCAGGCGTTTCAATAGTTTTAATACACCATTGTTATCAATAATAATCTGTGAAATTGGTGGTGTGTTATTGAATTTACCGACTTCCGGGTTAATATTGTCCGTTGACTTGGTGAATACCGAGATGAACTGTTTCAAAAGAATATTTGCTTTAGATTTGGCATCTGTGAGTAAGTTTCCTTTACTTTTCAATGGTGCTATACCAATATTGTCTTGTCTTTTGCTTTTTGTGTAACTCCAGAAGGGTTTTGTATTATTTTGGTTTAGTCCTTCTTGGATGACGTTATTGACATGGTCCCATTCAGCTTTCCGAAGATTTCGTTTCACCTCCCTAGAAAAATGTCTATATTTCTCCCATTTTCCACTAGCCTTTGCTTTTTTGTATAGTCTATGCTTTTTCTTCAATTGTTTCCTAATGTTTCTATTTAACCATGGTAAACTCTTTTTTGACCTTGACATTTTTGAAGGAACATGTGAATCAATTGCAGCTAACAATTTTTCTTTGAAGTATGTCCATAGGGTTTCAACATTTTCCCCTGATTTTGTCTGTTGCATCACACTTAATGAAATTTGGTTACAAATCAGCATCCGACTGCGCATGCTCCAGAAAGAGCATCTGTTTACATCCTGGCTCGATTTCGCACATCAAAATGAGAAATGAACATGTACTGAAAACTGAGAAGATTTGCCGCACTTTCTTTTCGTTACAAAGCCTTTCAAATATTGCTGTTATTTGTAATTTCGATTTTAATAATTTTTTCAATGTACTTAGATTTTGATATAATCGAGTGACGATACCTGTCCAAATAGCGCAAGTAGTAGCGCTTTAGCTTAACGAGGTAAGGGTCTAGAGATCGAATCCCACACACCTGATTTTTTTTCTTCCGCATATGGTAGAGAACCTGCGCATGCTCCAGAAAGAGCGTCGGTGTTGAAAAAGTTCATAAATAGGCCAGGTATTATATGAATCCAGTGTGACCCAAATTCAATTAATTTTTTTACTATATAAAAGGCACAGAAAGTGGACTGGGAGGGCCAGCTCATACTCACTCACTATCCAATGATGCAAACCATGTTTCAAGGTCACCAGTCTTGTGGTTCATGTAAAGAAGGTTTAAAGGGTATTCACTACCTAAAAATTGTATGTGAGCATGATCAGGAAATACCACAATCACAAACAGCAGACAACCCCATGGCACTGCAAGGAAGAGACACACAACCATCAAGAGACACCAGGAAGACAAACTAATACATCCGTGGATCATCGTGGCTACAGCATGGGATAGAAATGTATAGAACTCCCGTAAAACAAAAATCTGCACCCTGCAGAGCGTGTCTGCATGGTCTGTGGAAAGAGCGCACAAGAGGTCCGAAGGATCGAATCCACAAAAAGATCAGACATCAACGCCAAAGCATTGCTCGCCAAATATGGGGACATTAATGTAGAGAGTGGCGTTAGGCTTAAATGAAATATATGTGTGGTTCCTGTTGCCTACCTACCCTAATTTTTTTAACCCTATATACCCTAAACAATAAAATGGTCTTTGGAGAAAAAATGGGCACTTTTTCAATTTCTGTCACTATTTTCTTTGTTAAATGTTATAACAAAATTTAATAATTTCCCTACCTACCTACCCTGAATTTTCTTGGCATGAAACAGGAACCACACATATATTTCATTTAGGCCTTATGTGTAGAAACTGTTACTCGAAATTACAGAACCTCGATCAAAGATGTAGACTTTTTTATGAGGGGTGCCAACGAAATGCAAGGATAGTGATACGTGCTAATACTAAAAGAATGATGCGCTCCTCTCCTCTCTCTGGACCACAAAAGAGAATTAACTTCTCAAAAACACCAACAAAGACACGCAAAACACAACGCAAAACACAATTGTTTAAAGAGAGTGCCACCCCTGAAAGTACCACACCCGAGGAAATTGGCCTTAAAGTGGATTTTGTTACTGGTAGGATGTGTTTCCAGGTTTTAAGTGACCCCCGTTTTTCTTTTTTAAACAGCTTTAAAATGATCTTAGAAGAATGCACACCGCGTAACTAAAACCTATGGATCCCCGGAGCCCCCCCCCCCCCCTTCCTAAAAATCACAAGTTATTGTGATAGCAATTAGCATTTGGATCCCCCCTTGGATGGACCTCCCCTGAAAATGTTGGACCCCCTCTGGATCCTTGGGAAAGTATAGTTTTCTCTGCAATAATACCCCCCCCCCCTCTGTAAAATAAGCTGAGGACTAAAAAACGTCTCAATCTAGACCCCCCCCCCCTGTCAAAAATTCCTGGATCCGCGCATGATATTATACATGCTTTAAAGTCATATTACGGGGGTCGCGCACATGCGTTCCTTTTTCGCCACGCTCCCTAACTGTGAATGATGACCATCCCGCCCCCTCCCCTAAAATATCCACAATTTTATCATAGATCCCATAAAATATTTATTCAATCTGAACCCCCTAAAATTATTGAAATTAAAAGTTAGACCCCCTCCTTAAAAAGGTCCCAGTCCACATAGGCTACTAAATATCAGAGTAACCCCCATCCGATCGGAAATCCCCGACACAGGCATGCACGGACCCAGGAAGTGTTGTTAGAGGGAGTCCAATTTATCTTTAACAACTTTTTTATGGTGAGAATCCAAATACCTTTCAAGGTGTATCATCATCGGCCAATTTCAATGGCGTTTCGCTAGCGGCCGAATTAATGGCCCAACATTGAATTCTGGCTTGCCTTTGAGATTTTCAAGTGGATCCAGACGAGTATTGCTAAATAAATCCTATAGCTTTGTGATTTTGCTGGGCCCGGAGCCCCGGCCCCCTCTGGATCCGCGCATGGATAGTTTTCCTCGTAACCTGGCTTATTTAATGAACATGAGACAGAGGGGCCGCGGGTTCGAGCCTCGCAGGCGTCACTGCGTTGTGTCCTTGAGCAAGACACATTAATCATAGCTTAGTACCGGTTCAACCCAGAAAGACCCGTCCCTACATAACTGAAAGATTGTTGATGGGACGTAAGAATCAAATCAAACAAATCTCCTTCGCAATGCTGGCCCAATGTCATGTGCTCCGGAAACATAAACTTCTTTTAACACCAAACACATTATTCAGAATACAGGCACAGAGGATTTTGTAATAATATAGTGGTGTTTAATAATGAGAGAATAGTCGACATTGTTGCGTCGGTTCGATGTTGGTACAAGGTTGGTATGCGGCGACGCCCACATTTCCACCAACTACCAACGTGGGCCCAACGTATCTTTGCTATCTGTGTAGTGACCCCAAACACAAAATATGACGTCCGCTGATATTGTTCACGAATTCCAAGCATACTCGCACCTGGGTGAGAAAGGGGGGGGGAGGTACTCTGATATTTTCAAACATACGTAGGCCCGGACCATTTTTGGGGTTAACTTTTTGGTATTTTGTGATGACCCCAAAAGATATCCACAAAATCTTCATACCCCAAAAAATTTTCATTTTTCTGAAAACCCTCAAAGGTATTGAAATTCAAAATTTTGAACCCCAAAATGGTGCGAGCCTACGTATGAATGAAAATATTATAGTACCCCCCCCCCCCCTCCACCCTCTCCTCGCAGATAGAAACAGGGGCCGGGGGGCGTCCAGACTCAAATAACAGAAAAAAACTCTGATAAGGGTGTTTATTGTTGGTTTTTTTTGCAACTATATTATATTTTTTTACGGTTCAAAAGGGTCGAAACATTTATCGGGGGGGGGGGGGGGGGGGGGGGGGGGGTGCAACTTTTTATTTTTTTTTATTTTTTTTTTTGGGGGGGGGGGGGGTACAAATCCTTATTTCTATAGAAACCTATGTAACTTGTGATTTTTCGGGGGGGGGGGGGGGGGGGGTCCGGATCACCTATCCCTCTCTGGATTCGCGCATGGGTAAGAAATAAGTAATTGCCCACTTCCCTGTCACGGATTGAGTTTTCTGAAAGTCTCAGAAGGTTTACCGGCCGGCGCAGTCGGTAACATGTGTTTTTTTTTTCGGGGATGGGGGGGGGGGGGGGGGGGGCAAATGCTTATTTCCAACGAAACTTAAAGAACTTGTGATTATTATTTATTTTTATTTATTTATTTATTTATATATTTTTTTTGGGGGGGGGTGTCCGGACCACCTATCCCCCTCTGGATCCGCACATCGG
>CAXHUL010000703.1:0-108000 GCA_964019695.1 Loripinus fragilis
ATGCGGCATTTCATCAGGGTCTTGCACTGTTTTCCAATGTATTCGTTTAGGGGTTTCCGGCCCCAAAGGGTTAATATTGATACTGTCATATTATACAACTATTACGTGTAAAATGGATTTCAAGCTTGTTGCCAATCCCGAAAACACACATACTAGAGATGTATACAACCCTCATTATCGAGTAGCATTATTTAAGCATGTTTTACATGTGACAATCTAAACTTAGATTTGTTTTCAAAAAATGTGTCAAAATACGACCATTTATCATCACCAAATCCATTTTTGTTTGATTGAATTTTACCAAAACAGTTAATTTGGAATAATTCAACATGCCCATCACTTTTTTAACGATCACAGAATTGAAAAAATATAGAACAATAAACCAGAGGATCTTAGGTCCTCAAGCGCTCACCTGAAACTGAGTCACATTAATGTACGTGTAGCTGACCTTAATATAAGGTTTAACAATGTCAAGAATTGTCATTTGAACAAACCTCGCAAGGGCCATACGGTCCTATTGTTACATATAAAGACAAAATGTCATTGACCCATTAGTTTCAAGAGACGATTTTGCCATTGTGGTAAACCAATGTGCCATTGTGGTAAACCAATGTGCCATTGTGGTAACTGAGAAAATTATGTTTAAATATCATATGAGTGACCTTGACAAAAAGTTCAAATGTCAACATTGACCTTAGGTACTTATGTCATTGTCTCATTTGGCTGAAACAGTAAATGAAAAATCAATTTTTCAATAGTAATGCCATTAGATGCATAAGGTTTGGCCTCGCCATATAAAGTAAGTCAAGGTCTATGAACAAGCTTGATAGGACTCAAATCCCAAATGCTACATATCAAGACCTTTTGGATCAATAGAATATTTTTGAAGGTCCTTTACCATATATACGCATGGCGGCCATTATGGGCATGTGACCAAAACCATTTGTATAAATGTTTGTTCCGCTATCCGAAGTGTCTCTATATTGAATTTGATTTCAATTGGCCTAGTGGTTTCTGAGAAACTATGTTTTAATATATTGATGGGAATCCAAAATGAACGACCTTTGCTGAAAAGTCAAATGCCAAACTTGACATTTGGGGCTTATTAATAGGCATTGAATCATTAGATTAAACATGTATAATGATAAAAATAACTTCGACTTCAAACAGTTTTCAAAATTTGTCCCATTTACATTGCACCAGGAAGAAAATTTGACATTGACGTTAAGTAGGCCAAGGTCAACCTGGGATCATCATTTGAACAAACGCGGTAGGCCCCAAATTAGTCTACTACATTCCTTATTATACATACCAAGTCCCAAGGTCATCGGCAGACGCTTTTAGTGTGTTTTGCCATTTATGGGCGTGGCGGCCATCTTGGTCATGTGGCCAAGACCATTTGAACAAACTTTCCTTTCCGCATCCTAAGGAGTCTCCATATGAAATTAGAGTTTAATTGGTCCAGTTATTTCAGAGAAGATGCTTGAAAATGTTGTGCTGATTATGCTGCATTTCATCAGGACCTACACTATTTGTATAGGTAAATAAGATCGTCAGACAAAACAATACCAACTTTTTGTAAAAGTATAACCTGACACCCCTAGATCTGTGCAATGGATAATCAAAAGCTTAATTATAGTATCAATCCAGAAGCAAGAATCCATTAGCTATACTTCAACAAAACGCTTTGAGGCGTGACTGTAACGGTTAATGCATTTAATGAATCGAGGGACATTACTTAGAGGTCGTCGTTTAAGTATTAACATTTGATTTGATTTTATTCGGAAAAGCTCTTCTCGACTTGCTTATAAAACCATCCACCTTATAAAAATGCCGGCACGGGGAAAGTCTTCAAAATCCTATAACCAGACTTTTCAAAATAATCTGGGAAAAAACGACGGCTCTGAAGGAGTGAAGTGTACATAACACCAACGGTCTCCTTGTTGCCAACACATACCTTCTTGGTCGCTTGTTTTATCATTAATTGCAGATTTTAAAACAGTATCGGCATGTTTTGTTGCTTTTATGAGCTCACCCATTTTCATGATGAGCTCGGATAGGATCCGCATTGCAAACAGTCCAGCTCCGGATCAGCCGGTTTCTTTAGAAACCGGCTGATCTGGAGCTTAACCGTTTGCCTGTACGTTTCTCAAATACAGCTAACATCACACAAAATAATTCAAATGGCGAAAATAACAGTGGGTGGGGTATGTTCATAATGGACAGCAGGGGCAGAGTTAAGGTTTACCAAGACAGCGTCGATCGGTGTATAAAGCCCACTCACGAGTCGGAGGACAGTCGCCAGCCTGTTGACAAAAGATAACGTGAAGTGGGTGAAAATCACTCTATACTTCAATATTTAATAGTGTTATTGAATCAATGAGCTACAAAGATACAAACAAGTTTTGAATGTTTTATGGCCGTGTCGTTTATATCTGTTTAACAACTATTCTCTTCGATAGTTTACTATGGATAGATAATTTGTTCGGTGTAAACTTCAACGTACACAAATGCATGAAATACATGACTGTGCACAATATTAAACCTGTACAATTTTGAGGCTTGTATTAGGGGTACCAAATATCCTACTAGTATATCCCTTGAAGCTAACTGGCAAATATCCCTTATAAACTGGCAAAAAATTTCCCAAATATTCAATATCTCTGAAAGTAACGAAAATATTGAACGCAGAATCCCATATCCCTGGAAGTAAAATGGATAGTATCCTATATCCCTGTAAGTAAAATGACAAATATCCAGTATCCCTATAACCCATATGCAAGCCTCACTTTCGCACAGACCTCACATTTTCTGCGACTGAGCAATGTACTTCTACTTCATACTCCCAACAATCACTCGACTCGGAGACGTTGACAGGGAAACAGCTAAAAATGGGCGAAGCGTATAGAGGATGTCCCAGAAAACAGGATTTTAAAAAACGCTTCAAAAATGTATAGACATAGAGCATTGTTTTTTGGACCACAATTCTAGCAAAACAATTAAAATTTAATGAGAGTTGATGATAGCACGTGTGATACTGAAGACGTCGTACTGATGTCATCAATTTTTTGGGAAAATCAGAATGGCCACCAATGCAGAAGTTATGAAGCTGTATTTGAAGCATAAATCACCAGTTTAGTGAATAAAATACAACAAGAATATCCAGGCATGGAACCAGTTACTAGATTACAAATGTTTCGGCTTGTTGAGAAATTTGTAATGTGTGGAACAATTTGTGACGGGAGAAATGAAGCATCTGGGAGGAGGACAATAACTGTCTAATCCAGAGACAACATTCAAACATTGGGGGTGATGATGGAAGAAACACACATAAAGTCAGTCAGGAGCGTGTTAAGTGTAAACAATCTGAACATGAGAACGTCAAGTGTTCACAGACACTTAAGATATGTTTCATAGAAAACTCCATTCAAGGTGGCAGTAATGCAGCATTTGAAACCATGTGATAAGGCTGCAAGACGAACATCTGCAGCATGGCTGAAAGACAACGATGTATCTGTTGAATCAGCATGGTATACTGATAAAACTCGTTTTACTCTGGATGGACAGGGTAACAAACAAAATGTGCGTTATTGATCATATCTTTTTTAAGACGCTCTAAGTTCCACTGGAATATTTGCCCCTTACTTTTATGATGTGGGTGGGGAAACAACTGTGACATCTGACAGGACCTGGTTTCTAATTAACATATTCTCAGCAACAGATTTTTGTCTGAATTGGAAAGAAGAGGAATCGATACACTGGATATCTACTTTCAACAAGACGGTCAGCACCACATCCCGTACCATATAAGGCATATCGACTACTTGAATGACTAGGAGACATTCGAAAACAAACTTATTGCTTTGAAAACTGAAAATGAGTGGCCCCACATTCACCTAACACCTGAGTCCGCTGGACGTTTTTGTATTGGGACATCTTAAGTCCTAAACCAAGTACTATTCAAAAACTTAAGGCATCCATTAGACGAGAAACAAGACGAATCGACACCGAAACGTGCGGCTGTGATCCAGAATTTCAGACAAATGATTTTTTGTATTTAAAACGGAAAAGAGGCGGACATGTCAAACATTTGTTATAGCATGCGAAAAATTTTATGACTGAGAAATGGTGATGTTGTATTAATAAATAAAATGTGTTAGGTAATATTGTTTACTTGATATCAGTTCTTGTTTTAGTTAGCTTTATTGTACAATTTTGCGAGTGTATATACAAATATTCCCTCTTGTAGGCGGGACGAGTCGAAGACGAGTTTCCTCTATAAGAGGGAATGTTTGTATATTCACGAGTATTTGTACAATAAATTTCTTGTATCATGACCAATAAAACAACCACCTTTTAGTTTATTCATCAGATATTCAAGGCAGTTATAAGCTCCACCCTCGACAGGGTCTTGTGGAAAATATTGAACAGCATAGATCAAAGGAAAGGCAGCAAAGTCATGATGCAATGTAATAAATATCATGGTTTTCTGGGACACCTGGTATGAACGTAAATAATGATGAAATTTAAAAAGACCTACATTTACAACTGCGATCATATAAAGAATAAAATGACTAGGTTAGTGCCAGCCCAGTTACTAGCGCTGGCCTTCAGGTTGTAAGGGATAATACTATTTCATTATCTATTAAACGGTACAATGGAAATATTAGTTCATGCCAAGAATATGTTAAATGTATAAAGAAATATACATTTCTCGTTTCACTGAGATGATGATGATCTACATAAACAAGAAATTGTATCATATTTTGTTTAGCATTATGATGGAGTTTTGGATTCTTCTTTGTTCTGAGGCTTGTAAATTTAAAACTTTGCAGTTGTCTGCGGTTTGTGATTGTGGTATTTCCTGATCATACTCACTTTCTATCTTTGAGCATTTCTGTTACTCTGCAAGTGAAGTTATCATATTTTAGAAGATATTTTTGCTGCCTCCCTATGAAATCTCTCGATCTTATAACAAAATGCATTCTGACAGGGATGCCAAACTCAATCTGAGGATGAACATAAGTGTGATAGGCAGTATCTTTTTTGTTCTGATTTCTAGCCTGGATATTCCTGTCTATAAATTCCTGGGTGTGTTAGATGCTTTTAAAAGTTACATTTTCAATATGAGATTTCCAAGTTAGGGCGTTACTTATTGTGATTCCAATGATTCCTAAGTATTTAGTTGTTTCCACAGATTTTAATTCAATATATAGAGGATCTTACATGAGTGCTCATGTTTTATTGAATTTATTAAACGAGTTGGGGAAAAGATATAAAATGCGAGGCTTGCCGAGCATTTTATCTCTTTTTCGCAACGAGTTTAATAAATTCAATAATACAAGAGCATGAATGTTAGATTCTATTTATCATATGATAAAATCTCATTTCTGCTGTAAAAACGTTATAATTTTGTCATTATATACGCAACGTTGTTATGGACGTCATAACGTTTCCCGAAAATCGATAAACCACTAGTGGTTTATCGATTTTATTGCATGGCGTTATTTCACTCCCAGACGCGACGTCATATGATAATATGGAGTTTGCATTGAAAGATAATTGGATTTATTTTTCTTTGTTGATGCTCTTTTCACTTCACACATTTATCTGAATTGAACTACACCGACTAGTTTGATTCCAGCATGAAATGTAATATATGAGGCCCTCTCAGGGGTTTGGGGGAAACAGGGCATGTATTTCAGGGAACAAAGAAGTTATACTGTCAGCTACTTTTCACTGCAAGCACTGATACCGTTAAGTCGCCTATAGAAACTAGTCTATGGTAGGCACTTCAATCAAAGTATTGTGGCCTTAAAAATCAGAATAGGTCAAGGTCACAAATCTTTGCACATTATGTATCATTCCAGCCAATGCTTCAAGTCATAACACAGTAAAACAAGTGAGTATGAGGAAAAGCCGCAATCACAGACCAACCCACGGCACTGCGAGGAAAAGGCATAATACAGCAAACCCCATGACAGCAAGAACACAACTGACGAAAAACAACAAGGAAAAGGTCAAATTTTGAATTTCTGAGCTCAAGTGCATATAGGTCCCATCTTGCAGAAATTTATCAAGATTTTATGTCTACTGTGATTATCTGTAAGTTTCATGAAGTTACATACAAAATAAATCAGCAATGACTTTGGGCAAGGTCAAATATTGGATTTCTAGAACTCAATGGCAAGTAATTCCATGGAAAATTGCATTATATGGCCAAATTTCCAACTTGGTCGAGACTTTATACATGTTGTTGTTTGTTCTTGCAGTTTGATCATGTTCTAAGAAATATAGTTGGTATACCCAGGACAGAGTAGATTTTAAGGAGTTTTACCATATATGGGTGTGACGGCCATCTTGGTCAAGTGACCTAAACCTTTAGAACAAACTTTGGTTCCCCTAGCCTAAGGTGTCTCTATGTAAAATTTGAATTTTATTTGCATTGTGGTTTCCGAGAAATACATGTTTAAACATACTGATGACACTACATAATGAGCGACTTCAACTAAAAGGTCAAACGTCAACCTTGACCTTTGGTACTTATCTATAGACATTGTCTCATTAAGTACATATTAAGTATGTACATGTATTATGACTTTGTCTTAAACAGTTTTTAAAACATCAAATTTTTCACAATTTTTCCAATTTCAATATATTAGGAATTTTATAAGAAACAAATGTGACCTTGACATATAGAAACTTGGCCCACATCCTCAGTGCTACGAAACACAAGGACAGTGGCCTTCTGGTTCTGGAGATTTTTAAAGGGTAATTACCATATATGGGTGAGAGGGACATGTTGGTCATGTATATTTGAGTTGGCCTTTCAGTCATGTCCATATGATTTCCATTCTTCCTGGGTTGAACCATTACTAAGCAGTGGATAAAGTGTCTTGCTTAAGGTCACAACACAGTAATTCCGGTAAGACTCAAGCTAGCAACCCTTCCATCCCCAGTCTAATGCTCTACCAACTGAGCTATCTTGGTCATGTGACCAGGACTATTTGAACAATATTATGTGCGCCAGTTCTACGGACCCTCAGTATAAAATTTAAATTCAATCGGCCCAATGGTTTCAAGAGAAGATTTTTGAAAATACTGACAGATGGATGGACGGACAGACGACATTCATAGGTAGACTATTATCTCACCCTAAAGCCTTCAGCTCAGGTGAGCTAAAAATAAGATGCACCATGATCAAATATACATAATATTTTCATTTTTATTTCTTTATAAATCAGAGAAACTATTATAATCTTCCTAATTCAGTATTTTGAGGCTGACTTTCTATAGAAAGTCAGCCTAAAAATACTGAATTCAGGAATAATCCTGAAAATTTTCACCCATGCTCAAGGCCTCCCCCAGTAAGCATAAAAAGTTGGATACCCATAAATCAAACGAGACATAATATTTTGCATTTTTTTTTTATTATCATTCATTAAGAAGCTATCAGGAGGTGACTTTGACTTTTGACATTGATGGCTGTTCCAGTTCTTGTTCATATTCTATCTCTACTCTCGGTCTTGCATGCGCCAATCCAGGAAGTTTGGTCAGAGGGGGTCCAACTTTGACAACATTATTTTAAGTTGATGAGGGGATGAAGGATCCAAATACCACTATAAGTGGGCCATCATCGGCCCGCCAGCAAAACATTTAAATGGCATTTCGCTGGCATGCCGATGTTGGCCCAACATTGAATGCTGGCTTGATAGCTTTGTGATTTTTAGGGGATTCGGACCAGTATTGCTAAGAAACCCTATATTTTTGTGATTTTTCAGGGGGGGGGGGCTCCGGACCTCCTGCCCCCCCCCCCTCTGGATCCACGCATATCTTGATAAAAACCTATATCCTTCCGACTGTCAAGGGATAAAAAGTGTGACTGATGGACAGATTGGATGGATGAAGGGAATGTGAGGTGAAACTGTTACATGGGTGAAAGTTCAAAATTTCCAAGATCCTAAATTTTAGAAATTCTAAATTTAAAACCTGCATTATGCTTACAAAACAGTAAAATAAATCAAGTTTAACTGGTCAAATGTCTTTAGATAAACTGAAAAAAAAATCAGAGAAGCTATTACATGTATAATCTTCAGAATTCAGTATTCTATAGAGTCAGCCTCAAAATACTAAATTCAGGAATAATCCTTAAAATTTTCACCCATGCTGTGACTACCCCCTATCTATGCTCTAGGTCTCCCCCAGAAAGCATAGAAAGCTGGATACCCCTTGATCAACCCAGACATAATATTTTCATTTTTTTTCTTCTTTCTTTATTAACAAGCTATCAGGAAGTGACTTTGACTTTTGACTTAGATGGCTGGTCGAGTTCTTGTTCATATTCTATCTCTACTCTCGGTCGTGGTCGTTTCCGTCGGCTGGTGGATGGTGTGTCTGCATCTTCCTCTGAACTACTTGTATCAGACTCCTCACCCGTACCCACTCTATAACTATCCTGAAAATCAAAGAAATATACTTATTTGTTATATACTATTGATTTTAGTTGTTAGTTTGATTTGATTCTTTACACCCCCGTCAGCAATTTTTCAGTTATGCCAGGATGTGTGTTCCTGGCTTGAACCAGTACTAAGAAAGGATAAATGTGTCTTGCTCAAGGGCACAACACAGTGACACTGGTGAGGCTCGAACATGTGGCCCTCCGGTCTCGAGTCAAGCACTCTACCACTGTGCTCCCCTATTGTTATTAATCAAGTGATTTTATATTAGCCCAGTAAAAGGACAGCTATATTGATCACTGTGCCTCTTATGGTTTCTGAGTACACTGGAGCACCATTATACTATAGACCATACTGTGGGCCGATAGAGACTGTATAACCCTGCTGTGACATGTCTCCACCCTTTTCTGCAAAACATCTCATAGCATCCTTTTTTTCCTGCTGTCTGACCATTCAGAGCTCCCTTTTCCCCAATTAATTTCTGTCTAATGTTGCTTTAAATGCTTGTCTGACAGTACATAAGGCTCAGTCTCATTGTTAAAAGTGCATCTAATAAACATTGTTAGTTTATTATTATCGTGGTTAAGGTGTGAAAAATTGCACAAACACCGTTGATAGCTATGGTTTCCTCTTTAATTCCACAACGGTGGGTCAGGCAGTTTATCTACTAGTAACATGTTACCTTGAAGTAGCATTATTACACTGCAACGTCAGCATAGCACAGTAGCTTGGTCCATGATCAAGGATTGTGCAAAAACTGGTCAGATCGTTATACCGTGATGTATTTTTGTGTCATTTTTTCTACAATTCAACCAAACCAACTCTCCCATTGTTCCGTTGGTAAAATGTACAAAAGAAGACAACACAACAACATTGAAAGCAAGTCGTTCACCTTTTAACACTCATTTCTTTTCAGTAGTCTACTTTATCAGGGAAAAAGACTAACTAGGACCCAGTAGCCCAGTGCCCCTAAAATTTGGGCTGGGCCCCTAAAACTAAATGTTTAGGGGCCTAGCTTGCCCCCGGAAAAGGGTAGCATGTATGTCAAATCTGACACTAGCTGTTAAGTTTACAAATCTTAATTCAGCTGATTCCAAATACAGTTTATATTAATAATTGAGGAATACAGATTCTGAGGTTTTGAGCAAAGTTAAAACAAATGAATTATGATGAAATGAGTTCAATTTTCAGCCGAATCCTGGGCCACTAAATATTGAGCTGGGCCCCCAATCATTTCATTTTAGGGGCCCAGCTTGCTCCTGGCGAAAAAATGTTAGTCTGTATCCCTGATCGATTTATTTCAAAATACATTCTTGTATGCATTACTGCTACGGTAAAATCTGTGTAAAACAGCCACTCAAAAATAGACAAAATAAAGATCTTAATGACAATTGGTAGCCTAATGAAAGTCGAAAGTATTGCAGAATGCTCCCCTCCAGACCTTTGTTTGTTTTCTTGCTTTACGTCCCCAAGTCCACAGCTAAGGTCATGGCAGGAAGGTCAAATCACCCAACCACACTTTTTCCTGGGCAAGCTTGAACAAGCGGTTAACCAGTACTTCGTGCACATACTTTCGCTTGTAACTGACAACAACCCTTCTTGAATGACTCAACGGAAGGGAGGACAATGACCGTAGATATTATTTCATGATCAATCTCCATGCAAGTGTGGGACCCAGCTGGGATCAAATTTGCCACCCCTGGATCTGCAGTCAGACTCATATATGTAGCCAGACATGTTACCAGCTGCGCTACACGGCCAGGTATACTTAAGACCTGCATTAAGCGATAATTGGTCTTGAAAACCAATTTGTGGTCTTTTTGGAGAGTGACCGTTTTATACAGGTTTTACTGTACATTGTAAATGCAACCAATAATGAATATTGGGTGCCTTATAAAAGATGGTGGGCGAGGTATTGCAATGCATTATTGAATTGTGAAAAAAATGACACAAAAATACATTGCAGTATAACAATCTGACCAGTTTTTGTGCAATCCCTGATCATGGACCAAGCTACCGTGCTATACAGACATTCCATAGTAATAATGCTACTTCAAGGAAAAATGTTACTAGTGGATAAACACTAAAGTGTATTTTGAAAGATGCTATGACAAAGAAATAGACAGTAAATGTGATACTCAAATCACCCATGCTACAACAGGTGCAAAAACAAACAAATGAAAGGGCTGGGTCAATAAAAGAACCATATCCTGGCCTCTAGATAAGAGTGCATAATGAAAGTGTGAGTGGAAGCCCACGACAGTTGACCCTCAAGAAAAGATCACCATGAGATCAGGTGTGAGATCTGCTATGCGTGCAGCTAGCCAGTTACCAGGAAGGGGGCCCACTGATGTGGATGATGCCCCTGTACCTGCATGTTAAACAAAAATCTGATTATGATAATGATGAATGAAAAATTAATTTTCTAATTTCTCAACGGAAACATATATTGTGGGTACTCAAAAGAACCATCTCCATGAGACGGTTCTTTTGAGCATCCCCATCATCATAATCGGATTTTTGATTAACGTGCAGGTGCAGGGGCATCATCCACATCAGTTGGCCCCTTTCCAGGTAACTGGCTAGCTGCACGCATAGCAGATCTCACACCTGATCTCATGGTGATCCTTTCTTGAGGGTCAACTGTCATGGGCTTCCACTCACAGCAGTCATTATGCACTCTTATCTAGAGGCCTGGATATGGTCTCTCTCTGTCAGTTTCTTCCAGGTTAGCTTTGGCCTCCCTGCCTGCCTTCAATCTGTATATCACATGCTGTTCTGATTGCACCACTAGAACGCTCCACATGCCCAAACCAGAGAAGCCTTCTCTCTCTCAAAATGAGGTCCAGGTCCTGAAGCTCAAGCTTTGCCAGTAATTCGCTTGACCTTACTGTTGCCACGTCCTCTGGCTTGATGCTGCAGATCTGTCTGATCATGGCCCTATCATTGCGCTGCAAGCGTTGCAGGTTCGTCTTGGTCAGTGGCCAAGTTGCACTGGCATGAAGCATGGCGCTCCGCATGCAAGAGCTGAATACATGGCCACGTGTCTTGTTAGAGCACCCAAAACAAATGTTTAAATAAATGGATAAGGAAATATTCACAATTTTACGCCCAAAAATGTTTGTTTATTTAGACCTATTATAATATTACCTCAAGATCTTCTGCATCACTTTCTTCAAACTCTTCTTCTGCCACATATTCTATTTCTCCAGAATCCTGTGAAACAGAAAAAAAATGAACATTACACAGGTTTAGATAAACAAAAATTTTCATCGTAAAATTGTAAATATTTTCTTACCCATCAACATATGTTTTGGGTGCTCAAAAGAACCGTCTCATTGAGACGGTTCTTTTGAGTACCCACAACATATGTTTTGGTTGAGAAATAAGAAAATTAAATTTTCGTTAATCACTCTTAACTAAAGTCCTTGTGTTAGTACACTTCCTATCACACGTCATTTAACTATTTGCATGCTGGGTAATTTTTCACGAAATTGTCGTCCGCTGCTGACTTTTTTGCCAAAATTAACTCCTTCATAAAATTCTTTTAGGAACATTATCAGAGTGTCAAAGGGTTTGGATCCAGATCAGGACCAAAATTTTTACGGTCCTGATCTTGGCTCAAACTGCTTGTTAAGGTTAAAAGCACACAACAAAAGTCACCAATAGCAAGGTAAGAGTTAAGCAGTTTATTTTTTGAAAATGTTGTCAGCTCATTTTTGAATGTAGTGGTAAAGTGCCTCTGGATATTGACTGCATAATTGTTGGAAGGGCAAATCTACTAATATATAGAGGATCTTACATGAGTGCTCATGTTTCATTAAATTTATTAAACTAGTTGGGGAAAAGTGATAAAATGCAAGGCTTGCCAAGCATTTTATCCCTTTTTTGCATCAAGTGTAATGATTCAATAATACAAGAGCAAGAATGTTAGATTCTATTTATCCCTTCAAAATACTCTTCATCTACCTGGAAACATTTTAGCACGGGAATTTGCATATCTGGACCTTTATAACTTCTTTATCGTTCATGTTCATTTGGAAATATTTGGAGACTCATATCTTCGGTGACCCAAATTCGGGTAGAACACTTTGGCTTTGGTTTGAAATGGTAGACCCACGTCTCATCACCAGTGACTAAACTGTGGAAAGCCTTTTAGCTATATTTTGGGTACATTTTCAGATTATTTTTTGCATACATTTGCTGCACGGGACCAAATGTCTAAGCCGGGAAGCATTTTTCAAATACTAACCTGTCTGATTTGAGAATTGTGGGTACATGTGACATATTTGTTTACCAATAGCGTCATCAAATCATGTGATTCGCCCGATTGGTCTATTCAAACTTCTTATCACTCTGCGTCATCATGCGTCACTAGAAACCACTTTTTCACCCAAAAATGTTTGAGTGTAGAAAAATCTTATCATTGTTTCGCTAAATATTGTAATACCAATCTTTGTTATTGTTTAGCTACCAAAGATTACTTGATGTCTCCATAAACAAATTATCTATAGCCATTCAGTGCTTGTTACTTTTCTAACATAGTGTTTCGGGTAATGCACACCACGTATTGACACAAATCCGACTTTTCAGACGTGATGTGCCTTAGCAGATAGGTCTATTCTTTAGTATTGCAGCTGCGCAAGACAATGGCACAGGACCTTTTTTGTTTGTCTGTCAAAAATCGGGGTATCCATCTTGCATTTAATTTCCTAAGATGTAAATGGCACAGATGAGATCAGGATTTCTATCAAAATGAGGAAATTCACACAAAAAAGAGGAAACCTTCTTATCCCCATTCAAAAACATCAGATTTGGAAATATTGGTTCC
Source organism: Loripinus fragilis (assembly GCA_964019695.1). Lineage (NCBI taxonomy): Eukaryota > Metazoa > Mollusca > Bivalvia > Lucinida > Lucinidae > Loripinus > Loripinus fragilis. The sequence continues at coordinate 13,288 of CAXHUL010000703.1, forward strand.
AATCTGACACTTTTTGTTTTGGCAAATTTTAGCAAAAAAAAGACAAAATCCTTTAAAAAGAGGAAGATTCTCATCCCTGAAATTCATGAACTTGTGCTAATGACAATCTTGTCAACAAGCCTAATTGCCTCACTGTGAATCAGACATCTTTTTTTAATGATACAGTTAAACCTGTCTTAAGCTGCCACTCAAAAAAAAGACCAAAATTTGTTTTCAAGACCGATTATTGCTTAATGCAGGTCAAAAGTATTGCAGAATGCTCCTTTGAGCATTCTGCAATACTTTTGACCTTCATTAAGCTACTATTTGCCATTAAGGCTTTTGTGTTGTCTATTTTTGAGTGGCCCCTTAAGACAGGTTTGACTGTATTGCTGATTTTTTAGATGTTGCTTCTAGTTGTTGATGTTACATGGTGACCTGTGTGAGCAGCATCTTAAACTTTGCGTCCTGGGTAATTTCTCATGCCTTTGCTTTCTGCCGACTTTTTCAAAAATAAGGTTTGCAAAAAATTCTTTCAGGAACTCTATCAGAGCATCAAATGGGCCGTGACGCGACAAACACCGTCTTCAGGGGTTTCTGACAAAGCTAGCTTCAAACCTGTCTCCTCAGCTACAGGGACTAGCTAGAAAATTGAAATTTCACCTGTGGCAAGTTTAAATATGACACTTTCCAAAAAGTGAACAACAAAGACGCTGATCAGTCTGTGCGGATGCCCAGGCTGGTCTGCGCCTTGGTTGTTCGCAAACCACCGAAGACAGGTTTTCTCGCTTGTGGGCCCAAATGGTTTTTGGATCCAGATCAGGAGTCCAGATCTGGGTCCAAATTGTTTGAAAAGGTTAGATGACAAAAATCAAAGGAAAGAGTAAGGTTGCTGCTTCCAGCTTCTAATAGAAAAATATCTTTCTTACTTCTCAACCAAAACATATGTTGTGTGTACTCAAAAGAACGATCTCAATGAGACAGTGTATTCAAAAGAAAGAGACAGTGTACTCAAAAGAACCGTCTAATAGAAATGATTCTTTTGAGCAACCAAAACACATATTTAAATTTGATGGGTAAGAAAATATCAATTTTACACTAGAAAAAGGTTTCTTATCATGACCTATGCTTACAGAATCCATTTTTTTCTAGTGTGTCTTCATTTTCAATGAGACTGTTTCTTTTGAGCACCCAATACACATGTTTAAATTAATGGGTAAAACAATAATAACAATTTTATGGTCAAAATTTCCTTATCTAGACCTATACTTCGGAATCTACTTTCATTTCTTATTCTAGTTCATCTTCAATCGCTATGAGATGGTTCTTTTGAGCACCCAAAACACATGTTTAAAAAGTTGATTGGTAAGAATATAATTGCAATTTTACACTAAAAAAGCAGGACTTAGGTTAAGAGTGCATAACAAAAGTTTAATTTTCTTATTTCTCAACCAAAACATATGTTATGGGCACTCAAAAGAACTGTCTCAATGAGACGGTTCTTTTGAGCACCAAAAACGTATGTTAAAACTGATGGGTAGGATAATATTAACTGTTTTACACTGGTAAATAATGTCTAACTAAACCTGTGAAAAAGTTACCTTATCTGGACCTATACAGGGGATTTTCTGCCCATCTCTAGGAGCCCAATTTTGGCTACTTTCCCAATCGAAAATAGCCACCTTTTTCCCAATACCATGTCTATTTTTCCCAATTAAGACAAGTAAAAAAAAAAATAAAATAAAAGATTTTTTTTTACTTTTTTTAGAGACCAATATTACATCAAAGGTTACATATTGTGACTAAGGACCGTCACTCTGACCTTCCCAGTTTGTGAGTTATCCGCCCTTGATAGGTCTGAAAAAAGGTTTTTGACCTATTGTTCCTTTACTATATGGAATATCTGAATATAACTTCACAGATATGTTTCACATCAAAGGTAACATATTGTGACTAAGAACAGTCACTCTTACCTTTCCCGTTTGTGAGTTATCCGCCCTTGATTGAATTAAAAAATGTTTTTTACCTGTAGTTCCTTTACTATGTGGAATATTTAAATGAAACTTTACAGATATGTTTCACATCAAAAGTTACATACTGTGACAAAGAACCATCACTCTTACCTTTCCAGTTCGTGAGTTATCTGCCCTTGATTGATCTGAAAAATGGTTTTTGACCTGTAGTTCATTTACTATATGGAATATCTGAATGAAACTTCACAGATATGTTGATCATCAAAGGTTACATATTGTGACTAAGGATCCTCACTCTTACCTTTCCAGATTGTGAGTTATCCACCCTTGATTGATCTGAGAATTGGTTTTTGGCCTGTAGTTTCTTTTACTGTATGGAATATCTGAATGAAACTTCACAGATATGTTGAACATCAAAGGTTACATATTTTTAGCAAGGACCGTCACCCTTACCTTTCCAGTTCATGAGTTATCTGCCCTTGATTGATCTGAAAAATGGTTTTTGACCTGTAGTTCATTTACTATATGGAGTATCTGAATGAAACTTCACAGATATGTTGACCATCAAAGGTTACATATTGTGGGTAAGGATCGTCACTCTTACCTTTCCAGATTGTGAGTTATCCACCCTTGATTGATCTGAGAATTGGTTTTTGACCTGTAGTTCATTTCATCCGTCCGTGCTCACTGTTTACGATCGATAACTTGAGTATTTATGCACAGAATTTTTTCAAATTTTGCTTACATATTGTTATTGGGGATGAGTGGTATGGGATTGTTAATGGGCAAAATCCGACCATTTTCGATGGAGTTACTGCCCTTTCTCCCTTTAAAAGATGGTTTCTGGCCTGTTATTCTTTTACTGTTTATCATATCTGAATGAAACTTCACAGATATGTTGAACAGCAAAGGTTACATATTACAACGAAGGACCGTCACTCTTACCTTTCCAGTTCATGAGTTATCCGCCCTTGATTAATCTGGAAAATGTTTTTGACCTGTAGTTCCTTTACTATATGAAATATCTGAATGAAACTTCACAGATATGTTGACCATCAAAGGTTACATATTGTGACTAAGGACGTCATATCACTGTCTATCTCAGTTCTGTTGCTATTTAGGCATTATATATCTCACAAAATAACTTTTGGTGCCCCCAGCAGTGGCGGGGTATTACGCAGTGCTTGCGGTGCTTTTATTAAAAGGGGAACAGGACCAGATTTAGAAATTTGCTAGCAAAGGAGCTGGCAAAGGGAAACAGCTTGTTACATGATGTAGAGCAGGAGTCGAGTTCTCACATGAGGGATGTGAGCAACTGTATCAAGAGACTGAATGAGTTCATAACAAAATTGGAAGAGGCAAATGAGAAATTATCCATTGCAATTGAAGGACGGGATGGCTTACAAGAAATTAAGGAACTGATCAAGGAAGATTGGGATTACATTTCTACAGTGATGGACTGTAGAGATGAACTTGTGGACATTCAAAATTCAGATCATAGGTTACCAGCAGATAACTCCTCATCGGTTACAGTTACAGAGGACAAGTTTGATCAAGTGATACAGATGACTAGCCAGATGCAGCAGGTTATCCTTGGACAACAGCAGTTACAACAACAACAACAGATAAGTATTGGACAATTAAATTCAAGTAAATCTGCTTCAGTAAGGCTGCCAATATTAGAGATTCCTTCATTTAGTGGAGATAAATTAAAATGGACTGAATTCTGGGACACATTTGATGCATCAGTACACAAAAACACAAGCATTTCTGACATTGAAAAACTAAATTATTTATTAAGCAAATTATCTGGAGAAGCAAAACACTCTGTCTCAGGAATCCTACTGTCAAATGAGAACTATTTTGTTGTTATTGACCTACTTAAAGAGAGATATGGTGACTCGCAAACTGTAATTAATTCACATTATGTTGAACTAATCAACTTAAGGCCAGCACCAAACAACCCAAGAGGACTACGCAGCTTGTACGACCAAATTGAAAAACATCTAAGGAGTCTACAGGCCCTTGAGCAGGATATCAACCAAGATGTTTTCATCTCCATGATAACATCTAAACTCCCCAAAGAGGTTTTGATACAGCTGGAGATACAGAAAGGAACCTGCAACAAATGGACAGTAAAGGTGTTGAGAGAACTTTTTAAGAATTATGTTGCAGCCAGAGAGAGAGCTGAACAACAGTTTAACACAACAAAAACAGAATCTACTGGGGAACCTTGTAAACCTATGATAATGGTAAGCTCAGCAGAAGCTTTAATGGCTAGATCTCAAGGAGTCAATAACCATAAGGACAGAACAACCCTTTCAACCAGATGTAGATTTTGTGATGCGTATCATTGGAGTGATGAATGTCCAAAATACACAACCATGGAATCAAGGAAACTGAGAATAAAGGGCTGCGGTTATATTTGTCTTAGGGATGGTCACAACGCCAGTGAGTGTTTTAAAAGGGATAGTAAATGTTACTACTGCAGACAGATAAATCATCATCACATAAATCATCATTGGTATTTTTATCAAGTACATTTTATGCTCTTTGTATTGAAACCAAAGAAATTTTGTAATCCAGAACAAAGGAAAGATAACTCTTATAATCTTCACATGGGGCAGAGTATATTTAGCTATTAGTTGACGTTCTGGTTCATTTCAGTTGAAAACTGTGGCAAACAAAAAAGTAAAAATACGATGAGAGCAGAAATCAATCCATTATGTGATGGTTTACGCGATACAATGAGAAGTTCTTATGCCATCGACAAAATATGAGGGGTTGAGTTACCCCACCCACTTCTTGAAAAGTAGGGGTAGTATTATTAGGAATAATTTTCTTAAATGCAGAACTAAAAAAAGCCACACTTTTTGCGCGACGAAATGATTTTCATGCATTGTTCGCTACGAATAAGGCAAAATAAATACTCAATAGGCATTTTTCGTGCTCATGTAGTGACACAATTTATAGTAAAAGTATAAAGAAAAGTGGAAAAAAGTCCCATTTTTGAAAGTTTACCACTTCGCTATGAATCGACATTTTCCGAATGTGAACGTGTACGTCGTGCAAGCAGTGATCCCATAATATATTTTAATAAAAATTAAGTTGGCACCTAATTGTTAATTTGTCAAACCATTGTCGTAAATAAGGTCCCCAATTTTCCTTCGCTTTTTTTACAAATATTTTGCTTAAAATTTGAGCCAGTGTATAAAACCTACTCATTTTGAGCATGCGCTGTACGTGCATGCTGAGTCCTTTTTGAACAAAAATTAAACCATCAAGTAGCCGTTAAATTCTAGTTTCCAAAAATGTATTATTTGATAGCATTTTATCAACGCATTGTTGAGTTATGATGCCATGCTAAGAACTTTCCAAATGCCCCTCGTACTCAAAATCTAAGAAAATATTTGAAAGTGCTTCAATAAATCTATGTGATTGGATGTCGAACAGTGATGAGGTACTGAACCAAATACCAATATATGACAGGGCAGAGAACGTATGAAAATCTTGGGTCTTACTTGGATAGTAAAAGAGGATACATTAACACTGGCTCACCAAATCAAAGTAAGCTCAAATGTTTCTAAACGAACAATTCTTCAGCAAATCGCTTCCATCTATGACCAATTGGGCCTATATAGCCCAGTCATTCTTCGGGGGGAAAGTATTCTTACAACACCTTTGGACTCAGAACATTTCTTGGGACACACAATTATCTGATGAGGACAAATCAAGGTGGGATCTTTTGTGTGAAGATATGAAAGGATTAGATGAATGTCATTTCCCTAGATACATTGGCTGGTACAAGGTGTTTAAAATTTGTACAGAAAGAACTAAAGGTAAATATAAGTGAAAAACATGTATGGATAGACTCTCAATGTGTGCTAAATTGGCTCAGTAGTAAAAAGCAATTAGGAACATTTTGTCAGAACAGAATATTAGAAATGAAAGAAGATACGGACATAAAATATCACTATATATCAACAAAGGAAAACCCAGCGGATATTGCGAGTCGAGGGGCATCAGCTTGTGAGCTTCAACAAAACAGATTGTGGTGGCATGGTCCAGACTGGATGGTGAATACAAGGGAGGCTTGGCCAGTGTGGAATTTTGGCGACCAATCAGAGGAGGTGAGATCTCAAACAGAATCTGAATTTAGGAAAACAAATATTTTATTTGAAGCTAAACTAATGGCTGGGGAGGATCATTCTGAGATTATGACCAATCAGTTCATTAATGCACCATTCAATTTGAATCTTCAAAAATTCTCATCTGTAAAAAGACTCTGGCAAGTGACTGCACTAGCTTTGAGATTTGTCAACAAATTGAGAAAGAAGACAAATCAGCATGATCCTCTTGATGCCAATGAAATGGAACTTGCCGAAATACTGTGAACAAAATATACTCAGAAGAAAAAGATTAGTCAGTACAGACACTGTGTACTATAATTTTGCTAGAAATTCTTAATATTGACAAAAACCTTACTCAACATGAAATTCATTTAATTTCCTATAAATGTGACTTTTTTCAACAAAACATTCTGGAAATTAACCCATTTTCTTCAACAAAATCACACATCACAATTCAAATTTCAAAGCTCAAAAATCAGTGATGCACCCCTGAGATGATTTCTGACAGTATAGACGGAAATTCTTGTACCTGTTGCATGTCTAAGACGTTTAAGAAGTTTCCGAGCTGCCATGAAGCGGTCACGACATATTGACGTCACTATGACACTAACTTTAAGTAGCGTCGTTATCGGTGGTCTCCCTGGCGGAGGTGTGTTATTTTTACTGCCAGACTGTCGAAAACATGTTTGCAGACAATAAATTAATCGTTCATTACATCCAAAACCACGTGGCACGTCAGCAGCACGTGCTTCAAAACATCCCAAACGCTGCATTTCTGTAATTTGTCGATAGCCTTGACGGCGACTTAAGCTTGCTAACTCTGAATTTTCTCCCGATAATTGCAATAGGAACAACTCTCTTTCAATATCAAACAGCATATGAGAAAATAACCCTGCCGGTTTACCGCAGCATGTGCACGTCGTGTATTTTGAAATTTAGTTGATACAGTCTAATAGAGGCATTATTTATCATACAATAAACAGGTGCATATAAAGTTACGATAATACAACTCATGTATACAATTTGACAATGATATATCCAGTATTGTGGATTTTATGAGAAAACATAAATACTGACTAAACTTTTTCTTCTGAGTATATGTTCAGAGGCAACAGTATAGTGAAGTTGTGAATTCAATTAGGAAGTCAAAATCCAACAACTTACAGCGTCAGCTAGGAATTTACATAGACATTCATCGAAATACTTAGGTGTCATGGCAAATTGGATAATGCTGAACTTTGTGAAAATGCAAAACACCCAATTCTCCTGCCGAATGGTCATGTATATACAGACTTACTAATTGAGAGATACCACAAAGAGTCACTGCATACAGGAATTTCTCAGACGTTAAAGCTGCATAGTCTGTAACTTTTGATCTTTTAATTTTTGAACTAATGTTTCTATTTTTCAAGAACACAGTAAAAAAACTAAAATTCAGGTATACATTTTACCAATTTCGTAAATCTTAACAAATTATCAGTATCGCAACAACAGCATTTATGTTAAATTTAACTGTCTATAATTATTGGAGGGACGCAAATAATTATCGACACGAGTAAAACACACCTGTTTTATAAGATAATTCACTTTTCCGTGCAGTTTTCCGCTCTAGTGAACAGATTTATTGTGAAAACATAACTTAATTCAACTTTTACAAATGATTTAAAAAGAAAATAAATTTTTTCGAAAAATGTTCATAGTTACAGAGTATGCAGCTTTAAGCTTAATAAGGCATATGTATTGGATACCTCAGGAACGATCAGCAGTCAGAAGGGTTCTGAGGTCATGCACAATATGTCGCTGTCATGAAAGTGGGCCATATAAAATGCCAGTGATGCCACCTTTACCAGCTGAGCGGGTATCAGAATCAACACCCTTTACATATACTGGAGTTGACTATTTTGGACCTCTTTTCATAAAAAGGAATAAAATTAGAGAAAATATTTGGGTATGCCTTTATACCTGTTTAGTGACTCGGGCAGTTCATCTTGAAATGATGCATGACATGTCAACTCAACAATTTTTGCTAGGATTTCGAAGGTTTGTTGCAAGACATGGCCATCCAAAAAAGGTCATTTCAGACAATGCTGCACAATTTAAACTTGCGTCAGACACTATTTACAATTTGTGGGGTGAAATATTGACAGAGGATGATGTTATCTCATATGCAACAAATAAGAATATTCATTGGGACTTTAATGTAGAGCTGGCACCCTGGATGGGTGGGTTTTATGAAAGACTTGTAGGTATAGTCAAGCGATCACTGCGCAAAGCATTAGGAAAAGCATGTCTGACATCTGAACAGCTTCTCACTATATTAAAAGAGGCAGAGGCAGTGATCAATTCAAGGCCTTTGACATATGTAGGGGATGATATCAACTCATTTGTGACATTAACACCAGCACATTTTCTATCATTAAATCCCAAAATAGGATCACCAGCTTACAGACAGGATAACACTAATGACACTGACTATATCCCTCAAACCACCTCAGCTGAAAGATTGGTTACAATGTGGAAAAAGGGGCTGGAACATGTAGACAATTTCTGGAAATTATGGAGAGAGGATTATTTATTAAGTTTGAGGGAACTATCACAGACGAATTTGAAAGGACCAAGGACACATTCGCAATTCAGTGCTAATGTTGGTGATGTTATTCTGATCAAAGACGATCTACCAAGGGGAAGTTGGAGAATGGGTCGTATTCAGGATCTGATAACAAGCAGAGATGGACAAATACGATCTGCTAAGATTTTACTGCCATCAAAGAAAATATTGGGTCGGCCTTTAAGTTTATTGTACCCAATAGAATGCAAGCCAAAGGACACAGATACCAATTGTCTAAAGAGAGATGAGAGCCAAAGTGTTTCAAGAGAACAGAACAATGACACAGGGAACATATCAAAGCTTGATCATGATCATGTTAGCGTAAACAGACCAAAGAGACAAGCAGCTAACGAAGCAAAACAAAGAATCAGTGAACAATTAAGAGATGAATAAATATCGTTCTGGTAGGAGTGTCGGGGAATTCCGCGAATTTAGACTTTAAATTCTATTTTTATATTCTTAATAATGTGTTTATTATATGTGGATTGATATGGCTGCAAGACTGCTTTTTTCATACTATAAAACTGTTTTATATTAAATCATATTATCCTTGCTAATTAATCACACTATTAAGTGACTTTGAGGTTAAATGACGTTACGTTAGTTAACGTCGACGACAAGGTTATTATTACTTTAGATACCAAATGATGGACACTCAATTATTGAACTGGTGAAAGATAAGTAAAAATTAATAAGTTTTAGGAATCTTTGAGACATAAAATTATCATTATTAATTGGCTTTTGACATTAAAATTCAATATTGTGTAGTTTTGTTTGTGTTTGCCACAATTTTGAGGATATATTTGGATACCCATGTTATGCTCTATTTTGTTAATTTCTCCCATTTTGAAACAGATTTTGTAACAATTAAGTTGATCATTTTTTCCCAAATTTGGCCAGGAGCCTTTTCACAAAGTTGCTATACTTACGGAATCTTCTTCCATTTCTTCTTCTGATTCCTCTTCATTCTCCTTTTCTCCTTCTTCTCTCTCCGACTCGCTGTCTGTCTCCACTTCTTCACCCTCTACCACTCGTTCAAACGCCTTCTGAGGGAAGTTGTAAATGTCTTTGTACTGAAATCATTAGCAAACATATATAAGCCAAGTCTTTGTGTTTCAACAACAAAATTTAAAACAGCCATCAGTTTGCTCAGCTACATATACTAGCTGAAATCTTGAAGAATTATTTTTCAAAACCTTCTTTAAGAAGTTGTAGATGTGGTTGTACAAAAATACAAATGAGCCATCAGCTTGCTTGGCTTAGAGACTGGCTAGAATCTTGAAAATTTGGATATACAGTGCAGTCCCTTTATAATGCATCTCGATATAACATGGATTTGGATATAACACCATCATGTTGTGGCTCCCAAATTTTTTAACCATGGAATTTTACAAAGGAATTATAGGAAAATGAACATGAATGGTCATTTTCCTATAATTCCTTTGTAAAATTGTCCCTTTATAACATGGTTCCCTTGTAACACAGTCCATTACTGTGATCCCAAGTATAGGGTTTTAAAGGGATAACAGTATATTATGTATGGCTGCTACACATTCCAAAAAGCGAATAACAAGGATGCTCTTCAGACTGTGCAGTTGCCAAGACTGAGCAACTTACTTAACTTACTTACTTAATCCTGGTTTGATATTTAGACTGCAGATAGTTTCCCAGTTCCTGGGGTAAGCTGCAGTTGGCTTGTCCTTCTCACACCAGTTCTCCAGGCTTCTCTGTTCTGGGGATCGATGCCTTCTAGGTTGCACACATCGACATCCGCTTTAACACACTCACTCCAAGACTTCCTTGGTCGCCCACGTCCTCTAGGGCCAGGGATGGCGATACTTGTAATTGAATTTGTCCAGGAAGATGCACGTGCAAAATGACCATACCATCTCAGACGTTTAGTTCTAAGTGCAACAGCAACCTCCTGAATCCCTAACTTTGTGTACAGGGTTTCCATGGGGACTTTAACTTCAACCCAGGAAGACCAGTCCCTGTATCTTTGTTTTTCACAAACAATAAACTCGCCTGTTCTCATGAAACCACATCATGAAACACCTATTATACATGTCATTTGTGAATGGCAAAGTAGCATTTGTTGTCATTTGTTTGTTGATTTTTTTTGTCTGAAAATTTTGACAAGTCTTCTCTGAAAGGTCAACCTTGACCTTTTGTACTTGCATATTCACTGTGTTCTGCCAAGGCTGCATTTTTGCACCATTTGACACATAAATTTTCCAAAGTCCCACTAAGTTTGGGTTCAGTGGGAAAATGTCCCACGAAATTTTTATCTGTTTCTTAATTTTTTATCACTTGTCCCTTGTTTTATCAACATTGTCCCACAATATTGTGAGGACATGAGACATTTGTCTCCTCCGATAAAACTTCTTGGCAGAACACTGAATTCACTATCAGATCCCACATTTAGGTTACCTTGCAAATAGTGTGAATCTAGCAGATTAGTGAGCCATTTCAAAGCTGGCTGATTAGGATAAATATTTTTTGTCATGCAGCTTATTCTATCGTGCATGGTTCTGTTGATTTGTTTGTTTGCGTTGATGTTTTATGTCCCAGTCAACAATTTTTCAGTCATCTTGGGATGTTTTCCTGTCTTCCTGGCTTGAACCAGTAGTTTCCTGCTCAAGGACACAAAAGAGTGCCTCCAACGAGTCTCAAACTTGGGACTCTTTGATCCCAGGTGTAACTACCAATGAGCCACTGAGCTCATATCAATTTTTTTGATGTGAGAGTGCCATGTATTCACCAGGTAAAAATAGCAAGTGATGGTAATTTCTTCTTGCCTTATGGAGAAAAACATTAGCATTTAGCATGTGTTTAATTCATTTTATCCCTTAAGATATTTTAGAGTGAATTTCCATTCAATAGTCTATTCTTAAAAATTTGCAAAAACATTTAATATAGGGATCAAACATTTATTTCTATGCATTAACATCTGCTTGACCCCGAGGGTGGTGTTGAATAACTCCGAAGGGTCTAGCAGATGTAAGTGTATCAGAAAACCATGTTTCATCGTTATTATTGCATAAAGTGCATTTTGTCACTTGAAAACTTTGGAAAACCCTTTCGAAAAGTTCATTTTTGTATTACTATAATGGCGCGCAGAAGCATGAAGGATTCCTCACTTTTGAAAACACCTGTTCCAGAGCTAAGATCTATGTCATCCTAACGTCACTAAATTACATTCATTTCTATGCACGTTGCTGTTGATGACGTCAATCTTTATGACAGACTAGAAAGCATATATGTAATGTACAAAAGCTGTGAATCAACAGCATGTGAATTGCCTGATTAATACATGTTTTTTTTCCTCTTAAATCATGGCTGTTAATAGAGTATGGCTTTTTATGCAAAAAAAACCCTATTGTTATTTTTTTTTTTTTCATGAAAAATTGTGCAAGGCTTTAAGCCTTTTGTCTTTTAAGGTATTATTTGACTGTATTTTGGAGTCCAACAGCATGCACAGAGTTTTTCACAAGTGGACCCGGACAGGGTTTTTGGGATTCTGGGACTCAATATCCTACATCAGGGAAAATCCAGGCCTCCTGACAAGAGTGCATAATTGAAAATTATTTTACTTATTTTTAAATCAAAACATATGTTGTGGGTACTCAAAAGAACCCTCTCAATGAAACAGTTCTTTTGAGCACCCAAAATATATGTTTAAATTGATGGGTAAGAAAATAATTACAATTTTACATACAAAAAAATATACTTAACTGGACCTATGAAAATCATGGGGCTTTAGGGCTTTAAAAAGACTTACTGTTCCTTGTTTTAATCTTTCTAAAAGTTCTTTCTCTACAGCAGTATCCAACTGGGCAGCTACCAATGCCTTTTCCTAAAAGAAACAAAAGAAAATGTAACCTAAACCAAAGGAAAAAATGTAAATATTAATCATCTGTGTAGATACCAAGCTTCATTCAAAAATACAGTGCAGTCACTTATAACACACATCTATATAACACAGATTTGGATATCACATGGTAATGTTGTGGCTTCCAAATTTTTTTAATGTGGAATTTTACAAAGGAATTATAGGAAAATGACCATGAAATGGTCATTTTCCTATAATTCCTTTGTAAAATTGCCCCTTTGTGACACTATTCACTTATAACACGTTCCATTCCTATGAACCCCAAACATATTGCTATAAAGGGACTGCACTGTAATTGCAAGCCCATTTCCGTGCTCATAAAACTGTCAAATGCATGTCATACCTAAGTAAATTTTATCAACTTTATTCTCATTTTTCAAAAACTTAATACGACGGAGACAACCCAGTCATACCAAGGATATAATCTTGGCAGGGTTGACCACAAAGTGGTGACAAATGCCTCTTATTCCTTTGTAAATTTTATCAATCTATTCTTAACTTTATTTACTAAATAACAAGCGAGAATGCCTACTTATAATAAGAATACTGTCATAGCAGGGGTATCTGAACCATTTGACTATAAAAGCAATGCCTAATGCCTGTCATTCTGAATACATGTAATGGACATTTATTATGATATCATTGAAATATTATGGAAAACTCTGAGAAATAGAGAATACTAGGTAAGTTTCATTTAATATCAAGTTTACCAGGCAATGCTTTGAGAATGCTTCTTGAATTGTGAAGCTGAGCGGAAAACTTTACCAGACAAGGCTTTGAGAATGCTTTTTGAATTGTGAGGCTGAGCCGAAAAGTTTACCAGGCAAGGCTTTGAGAATGTGTGTTGAATCCTGAGGCTGAGCCGAGGAGTTTACCAGGCAAGGCTTTGAGAATGTGTGTTGAATCCTGAGGCTGAGCCGAGGAGTTTACCAGGCAAGGCTTTGAGAATGCTTGTTGAATTGTGAGGCTGAGCCGAGAAGTTTACCAGGCAAGGCTTTGAGAATGCGTGTTGAATCCTGAGGCTGAGCCGAGGAGTTTACCAGGCAAGGCTTTGAGAATGCTTGTTGAATTGTGAGGCTGAGCCGAGAAGTTTACCAGGCAAGGCTTTGAGAATGCTTGTTGAATTGTGAGGCTGAGCCGAAAACTTTACCAGGCAAGGCTTTGAGAATGTGTGTTGAATCCTGAGGCTGAGCCGAGGAGTTTACCAGGCAAGGCTTTGAGAATGCTTGTTGAATTGTGAGGCTGAGCCGAGAAGTTTACCAGGCAAGGCTTTGAGAATGCATGTTGAATGTTGAGGCTGAGCCGAGCTATTCAACATGCATTCTCGAAGCCGAGCATGTTAAACTTTATATCAAATGATGTGAACTTGGTATACTTTTTATCTGTTTATCCATTGGTTTACTCTTTAAACTGGCTATTATGACCTAATTATTGATTTTCAGCGTTGATTGAATGTCATCAAAATCAGTCAAAAAGTGCAATGAACACATTCACTGAGAACCACAGCATAAGCTTTCACAACCATTGAGCATCACATTAAAATCAATCATGAACACAACCAATGAGCACCACAGCATAAGCTTTAATAGACACAACCAATGAGCACCACACTAAAATCTTTCATGGACACAACCAATGAGCATCACAGCATAAGCTTTAAAAGAAACAACCAATGAGCATCACTATAAAAAACTTTCATGGACACAAACAATGAGCACCACAGCATGAGCTTTATAACACACAACCAATGAGCACCACAGCATAAGCTTTAATAGACACAACCAATGAGCACCTAAGCAGAAGCTTTAATAGACGCAACCAATGAGCACCACAGCATAAGCTTTAATAGGCGCAACCTATGAGCACCACAGCATAAGCTTTAATAGACACAACCAATGAGCACAACATTAAAATCTTTCATGGACACAACCAATTGGCACCACAGCATAAGCTTTCACAACCAATGAGCATCTCACTTACATATTTCATGAACACAACCAGAGAACCACAGCATAAGCTTTAAAAGAAACAACCAATGAACATCACACTAAATCTATAATGGACAATATGAGCACCACAGCATAAGCTTTAAAAGACCCAACCAATGAGAACCACAGCATAAGCTTTAATAGACGCAATCAATGAGCACCACAGCATAAGCTTTAATAGACGCAACCAATGAGCACAACAGCATAAGCTATAATAGACGCAATCAATGAGCACCACAGCATAAGCTTTAATAGACGCAACCAATGAGCACAACAGCATAACCTTTAATAGAGGCAACCAATGAGCACCACGGCATTAGCTTTAATAGACACAACCAATGAGCACCACAGCATATGCTTTTATATACACAACCAATGAGCACCACGGCATTAGCTTTAATAGACACAACCAATGAGCACCACAGCATATGCTTTTATAGACGCAACCAATGAGCACCACAACTTAAGCTTTAATAGAGGCAACCAATGAGCACCACAGCATAACCTTTAATAGAGGCAACCAATGAGCACCACGGCATTAGCTTTAATAGACACAACCAATGAGCACCACAGCATATGCTTTTATAGACGCAACCAATGAGCACCACAGCATATGCTTTTATAGACGCAACCAATGAGCACCACAGCATATGCTTTTATAGACACAACCAATGAGCACCACGGCATTAGCTTTAATAGACACAACCAATGAGCACCACAGCATATGCTTTTATAGACGCAACCAATGAGCACCACAACTTAAGCTTTAATAGAGGCAACCAATGAGCACCACATTACAATATTTCATAGACATAAACAATAAGCACCACCTTATAATATTTCATAGACACAACCAATGAGCACCACATTATAATATTTCATAGACACAACCAATGAGCACCACTATATTTCATAGACACAACCAATGAGCACCACTATATTTCATAGACACAACCAATGAGCACCACTATATTTCATAGACACAACCAATAAGTACCACATTAATATATTTCAAAGACACAACTAATGAGCACCACAATATTTCATAGACACAAACAATGAGCACCGCAATATTTCATAGACACAACTAATGAGCACCACAATATTTCATAGACACAAACAATGAGCACCACAATATTTCATAGACACAACTAATGAGCACCACAATATTTCATAGACACAACTAATGAGCACCACAATATTTCATAGACACAACCAATGAGCACCGCAATATTTCATAGACACAAACAATGAGCACCGCAATATTTCATAGACACAAACAATGAGCACCACAATATTTCATAGACACAACTAATGAGCACCACAATATTTCATAGACACAACTAATGAGCACCACAATATTTCATAGACACAACCAATGAGCACCACAATATTTCATAGACACAACTAATGAGCACCACAATATTTCATAGACACAAACAATGAGCACCACAATAATTCATAGACACAACTAATGAGCACCACAATATTTCATAGACACAAACAATGAGCACCACAATAATTCATAGACACAACTAATGAGCACCACAATATTTCATAGACACAACCAATGAGCACCACAATATTTCATAGACACAACAAATGAGCACCACAATATTTCATAGACACAACAAATGAGCACCACATTATAATATTTCGTAGACACAACCTATGAGCACCAGATTATAATATTTCATAGACACAACTAATGAGCACCACAATATTTCATAGACATAACCAATGAGCACCACAGCATAAGCTTTTATGAACACAACCAATTAGCACCACAGTATAAGCTTTCAAAGACACAATGAATGAGCAGCACAACATTAGCTTTAATAGACACAACCAAGAGCACCCCATAAAAATATTTCATAGACACAACCAATGAGCACCCAATTATAATATTTCATAGACCCAACCAATAAGCACCACAGCATGAGCTTTCGTAGACACTACCAATGAGCACCACAGCATAAGATTACATAGACACAACCAATGAGCACCAGATTATAATATTTCATAGACACAACCAATGAGCACCACATTATAAGCTTTCAAAGACACAACCAATGAGCACCAGATTAAAATCTGTCTTGAACACAACCAATGAACACTACATTTAAATATTTCCTAGACACAACCAATGAGCACCACAGCATAAGCTTTCAAAGATCACAATCAATGAGCACCACATTAAAATCTTTCATGAACACAACCAATGAGCACCACATGGACACATCCGATGAGCACAACAGAAAAAGCATCCATGTACACATCCAATGAGAACTACAGCAAAAGCACCGATGTACACATCCAATGAGCATCACAGAAAAAGGTTAGGGAAACTTCATTGTTAACTTATCAATGCCTTGCCAGGCTATGTTATTAAAAATACATTTTCTTATTTCTCAACCAAAACATATAGTTTGTGTGCTCAAAAGAACCATCTCAATGAGATGGTTCTTTTGAGCACCCAAAATATATGTTAAAACTGATGGAAAACAGAATGTTCACACATTTACCCACAAAAGTTTTGTTTTTCTAGACCTATGCTTGTCTAGCTTACCTCTCTTCTTTTTTCTCTTCTTTCAACTTTTCTACTTAATGGTACTAATTTCTTCCTGAAACATTCAATAATAAGTTAAACCTCAATCTAGAAAGGAGAAATTCTCGCTTTTTACCAAATTTTGTGGTCACAGACAGAATGAAATTGCTAAATTTCAACAAATGGTGCAGAATTTTTCCATGTTCCAGTCTGTATCTTGGAATGAAAACTAAATACACAGTCTTTGAAATACCTGATCCCACCCATTGAGGCATAAATAACATTTTTCACTGGTGGTCATTCGGTTCGGCTCAAGTCATAAAATGATAACTAGATCCAATCAACTAAAATCCTCTGACTTTATGCGGGGTTTTAAGGAAAATGTGAATTAATAAGTTAATTATTTTAAAGACTGACCCAATAAAGAGTTGCTGATCATAATTAACTTTTAAAAAATGAGCCAAACAACAGAGTTTTTCAAAAAAAAGATATGATACAAAAAAGTCTTTCAGTATTTGAATACAAAGAGGTAGTAATCGAGGTCCCAAATATTTAAGCCTCATTGTTGTGCAAGAGTATGCATGGGAGATTACATTAATTTTAAAATTTTAAACACTTTCTCTTTCTGTTTTCAAATAAAAGGCTAGTTTACAGGACTGGAATTCACAAAATGCTTGTCAGAATAGCAAGACCCTGAATGGACTGTTTCTTCAGAGCCAGTCTGATCTGGGTCTGTGCTGTTTGTCTAGACCTTTTTGGAAGGTAAATAGTGTACGGAATTTTAGAATATTTACTGTGTTAATTACATACGGTACATCCTCCTTTAAACGCACACTGGGTACTTTCTGTGTTGAATATATGAACTTCTAGTTTTCAGTCAGCCTGGTGATGCGATTTCACAATCAATATGAAATTATCTGAATAATCATGTGGATGAATACCAGTGTGGATCCAGATCAGCTGGAATCATTAGATGCCAGCTGATCTGAATCTACACTGTTTTCTAATAGTAGGTTTAGAATTTTGAAGGAAAAAAATGCACACAATGGGTACTTACTGTTTTGCTTAGAATATATATGAACTTCTCGCTTTCAGTCAATCCAGTAGTGCTATTTCATAATCAATATGGAATCATTGTGTGGATGAAAACCAACCAGCTGATCTGAATCTACACATTTTTCTATTAGAGGTTTAGAACTTTGACAAACTTATGCACACCACACACTTATAAGGCAGAATAAGGTAGTTACTTACTGTCTTTTTAAGGAGAGTCTTCTAATTCTAATCAGGTACTGTGTTATTTTAGTGAATCTTTGTTTACATTTGTGCTTTACAAATCTGAAAACAAAAAAGATCATCTCAGGGATTTTCCTTGGACTAATTTGTGACCAAATATTGGCCCCTTCTGAATTTAAAATTGAGCAAAATCTTCCCAAAACCGATGGTGAATAACATTCCTAATTTCGGTGAAACTATCATAAAAGTGCAACCAAAAAAAGCAAGGTTACTTATTCCAAAAAGCTGCACTAGAACCCTTAAATGAAAAAAATTATTACTCTAAAAACATAGAACGAGCATGGTTTGTTGACCTTTTTAGCTCAACATACAGGGTTCCCACAGACATGCAAAAACACAATTCCATGATTTTTCCATGATTTTCGACGATCAACAATGTAATTTCCATGACTATTTAATGCATGGCCTCCAACCTCCCCTTTTAGCAGCATCTTCACCATGCTGAGCATAAATGCTGAATGCAGCAACAGTAATGTATTGAAATAAGCATGCTTGTAGACCATGTATACATTTTGAAATAAATGTAATTAAAACTTGAAACCACCAGTAGCTAGAAAACTAGCTGTCAGACACACAAGTTTTGTGTGTCTGACAGCTAGTTCTCTGGCTACTGGTGGTTTCGTCAAATTATTTCACAAAATTCCATGATTTTTCCATGATTATTCAGGTTTTTCCAAATTCCATGATTTTTCCATGCTTGGAACTTTTTTTCTTGATTTTCCAGGTTTTCCATGATTTCCAGAGCTTGTGGGAACCCTGAACATAAAAACCAGAAGACACTCGTTTTTTTTTCTTATTCAACCAGTGATTGAGCATCAGAGCATTTGGTAGGAGTGTTTATATTATATGGAAACCAAGAAATATTACAGCATACTTTATGATCATACAGAATAAACACGGCCATTATTGCTTTACCAATGTGCCGAGTTGAATTTGCAAAATCTGGTATTAATGAAAATATCTGAACATAACCCGAAAACTACCAAACTACCAATAACTGTAAAGAAATCCTGTGGTCCCTGGCATTTCCAAATATTGAGGTTTTACTGCAGATCTTTTGATAGGAAATACATGTATTAAAGTAACATGAGTTAGGGGTCTTTCATGCAAACCAAACATCTATGTGTCTTGATCCACATCTGAACTAAGGTTGAGGTTGGCATGCTGTGGAACCGGTTTAAGCCCTCAAGTAAAATATTTTTACTGACCATTCCAAGGCGGTACTTCTTTTGTGTATCATTTGTGTTATTTATGTCTTGTGTTTGTCATGCTTTCGAGTCTGTTTATTGCTGCCTTGTGGTCACCTGAAGGGAAAGGGCTGACCTCTTGGCTCATGTTTGTGATGTTTATTGTGATTTTGTTACTTTCCCATTTGGTATCCTTGGACAGGTGTGGTACTTGATTGTATTGATTCCTGATCGTTGCTGTCTTTCTTATTTTGATACATATATTGGATTTAGATGCGAGGGAGGTTTTCAATATTTCTAGTAACTTAAGTTATTTGAAATGCTGAAAATCTCCCTCTCATCTAGAAAAACTGAAAAAAATCCTCTATCTAGAAATACTGAAAACTCCCTCTCATCTAAATCCAATATATCAAAAATTTGCTTCAACTTTAACATGCACTTTAGCCCATATAAGTCTAGAGTCCTTTCATTGGGACATAGACCACATTCTGTGGCATCTGATCAGTGTCTCCACTGTTTGCGAACAGAACGTTCTATAAAAAAGGAATAAATATAAAAAATCACACTAAAAAACCCTAAAGTTGGAAATGTACTCATCCAATTTGTTTGTTTTGATTCCTCATGTCCCAGTCTACATATTTTTCCGCAATTTCAACCAGTACTAAGCAGCAGATAAAGTGTCTTACTCAATGACACAACATAGTGACTCCGCCGGAGGTGAGCCTCGAGCTAGCAACCCCAGTCTAAGGCTCTATCAACTGAGCCACTGGCAACTCATCCAAATGAAAGTTCACTTGCCTTAAATCAGGCATTCAGATAAGAGTGTATAATTGATTTTCTTTTTATTTCTCAACCAAAATAGATGTCGTGGGTACCCAAAAGAACCATTTCAATGAGACTGTTCCTTCGGGCACCAAAATCATGTTTAAACTGATAGAATAAGAGAAAATCATAATTTTCTGCTAAATAAATAGAGGATCTTACATGAGTGCTCATGTTTTATTGAATTTATTAAACAAGTTGGGGAAAAGTGATAAAATGTGAGGCTTGCCGAGCTTTTTATTACATTTTCGTGACGAGTTTAAGAAAATCAATAATACAGGAGCACGAATGTTAGATTCTATTTATCACATGACATAATTAATTAAAAAATCACATTTTTGGCGTGAACCGTTAAGATATTGCCATCTTGACGCAACGTTATAATGGACGTCATTACGTTTCCCATAAATCTGTAATCCACTAGTGGTTTATCAAATTTATTGCATAGCGTTATATCACTCCCAGAAGCAACGTCATGTGATAAATTGCTATCAAAATTCAAGATATTGAGAGTCAACTATAACTTACCTTGGCCAATAAATGAGATTTTCATCAATCTGTTTAAGAGCTTTCTCATAACTTCTTGACAGTTTCACTTTCTCCCAGAGTCTTCTAGGAAAGGCTGCTCTTTCAACAACTTTCATGTATAAATATATCACACCTGAATAAAAACAAACAGATTATTTTTCCCTTGCCTTTTAATACTTTTGAAAACAGAACAGACCCAGACCAGGCAGCCCTTGTAAGAGCTGCCTGATCAGGGTCTACACTGTTTGCTTAAAGAAATATGGTTAGACTACACTACTGGACCTGACAAGTAATTTCTTTGTTCAATGTACATTAACATCATAATCGGATTTTTGATTAACATGCAGGTGCATGGGCATCAACGCGAAAGTTTATTTATATAAATATTCATAGTGGGTGGAACTTAGCATGAATATTCATCAAGGAAAGGGTTAACTCTTTGCATGCTGGGTAATTTTCTTCTGCTGACTTTTTGTGAAATAAATTCTTTCAGGAACACTATCAGAGTGAAAAACGGTTTGGGTCCAGATCAGGACCAACATTCTGTGACAGTGTCAGTCCTGATCTAGGTCCAGACTGTTTGCAAAATTGCCACTAGCAAGGAAAGAGTTTTAAAAAATGCAACTGATTACTAAACTGCATTTGACACAAAACAATGAAATCACTGTTTAGTCATAAATAATCATTTTATACTTAGAATTGTAGAAATGATTGGCTAAATGCCAGTAAATGATACCATTGAGGTTAAAATAAGTGGACCAAACACATGCAAAACATACTGCAAACCTCTTCTGAAAATATATTCTTAAGCTTTGTTCAGCGATATTATACAACACAACACTGTCAATGTAGAACTGTTTAATGGTAAAAAATTATAGTCATAGACTAAAGAGACAAACGGGTTAACTTTTTAAAGCAGGAACATTAACATTAAAAGAGAAAATGCACAAAAGATTTTTCCTTGTACTCGTTTTTTTATATTATTCATCTCTAGTTTTCAGTGAATCATTACAGCTCTAAAGCATATGCCTAAAAATCAAATAAAACCTAGATTATAAGAATCTATCATGAGTGTGAGGGTGGGATAGAAAAATCCATCCCGAGGATCACCGATTGACATCACGAGCTTTGCCGAGTGATGACAAACGGTGAGCGCGAGGAACGGATATTTCTATCCAATCCTCAAACGAATAATGGATTCTTTTTCTTGCTCACCACTAAATACTTCATTTTATATTGGAAAAACATGAAAAAGGCTTCCAGAAAGTCCTGAATACGCTGAGATGCGACCTGGTGATGTCATTTTATCATTGCAATGACGTCACGGACGATGTGCGGCCAGCGTGCGGTCGACGTGCGGCTGTTTGTTTTTTATCTTTCCCTAGGGCTGGTACGGGTGTGGAGATAGAAATATCTCACATGGGTAAAAACAACGGAAATCCCGATCTGGTGTGCGAGAAAAAACCTGTGTAAACCTCATTTACCCAGCTGATTCCTTGCTATATCAAATGTTAATTGCCCAGCTCAACTGGGCCTGAAATTAAAACTGCTCATAAAAACTAAAATGATGGAAACATAAGATTTTTCCTGTTTTAAAACACTCAGATGTTGTATTTATCCTGCTTATAAATGTTAAAATGCCAACAGTTTCAACTCAGCTGAGCATGAAAAAGCTTTAGAATCCAGGTCTATGATTCATCATACCCTTTTCTTCTCTGACTGTAGCATACTGGCTGTTGGCTAGTGGGCAGGACCTTCTGTTGCATATTCCTGTTAAGCTGAATTCATTTCGGCAAAATTTCTGTGTTTTGGTTCTGAAATAAAGTCATCACAGATTCAGAGGTATAGATACAATTTAGGCAAAAATGTTGAACACAAAATGGCCAATATCTTTAAATCTTACTGTCTAAACATGTAATTTTCAAAGTGACCCGGCCCGTTCCTGGGGCATTTTACAGAGTACGCACTCTTGATGGGGTCGGGGGATACTCCCCCTGTATGGGTCCAGGGATGAAGCCCTGTGGCAGAAATTGTTTTAGGGCATTCCAAAGGGCTAAATAAGCCCTCAAGACATACAACTAAACACAACTAGCTGCATTTTTCTTCCAAAAATCAAATTAAATACAGTAAAACCTGTTTTAAGTGGCCACTCAAAAAATACCGATTATCGCTTAGTGCAGGTCAAAAGTATTGCAGAATGGCTCCTTTGGAGCCTTCTGCAATACTTTTGACCTTCATTAAGCTACAATTTGTCATCAAAATTGAGCTTTAATTTTGTTTATCTTAAGACAGGCTTTACTGTAACTAAAAAAACCCTATACTTGCTGCGTCAAGTTATACACACATGCGTATTTGCGTACACCTAGGTAGGTCCCTGGTGACTACAGCGTATTTTAAAGTTATGCACTAAGTGCTCTTAACTCTTTGCATGCTGGGTAATTTTTCATGTTTTTGTTGTCGTCTGCTGACATTTTTCAAAATCATCTTTTTCCAAAAATTCTTTCAGAAACACAATCAGATAGTCAAACAGTTTGGATCCAGATCAGGACCGACATTTCGTCGGTCCTGATTTGGGTCCAAACTGTTAGCAAAGGTTATCAGCAGACGACACAAGCCACCGCCAGCAAGGAAAGAGTTAATGGTGTGCCATTTAAGTAAAAATTCAATTTCTAAATTAGCTATAGTGTTTCCAGTGAGATTTAACAGAATTTCAGGGATTGGAGGGAGCAAAAATAATGTTGTTAACTTTCAAAAGAACTTTTATAATAATATACAATGTATTTAAATGTGATGTCTAGCATACTCAGACACTTTGCCATAGAACTTCCTGATGATATTGTACTAAATTTGTAAATGTCAAATCAAACTGGGGAAGCCTCCATGTGAGCTAAACAATTTTTGTGCTTTGATAGCAGCTAGGTCTGGGGCCAAGATTCAGCAAGTGAGGTATGTTTAAGGCCATAGGTGACCCGAGATGCTGTACATTCTGAGGTGGAGATTTTGTTGTTCTGTATTTGTTGTTTATTATTGCTCCCCTTGTGTGTGTGTGTTTTGTGTTGGGTTCTTGTATTATGGTGTGTGTTTTGTGTTGGGTTCTTGTATTATGGTGTGTGTTTTGTGTTGGGTTATTGTATTATGGTGTGTGTTTTGTGTTGGGTTCTTGCATTATGGTGTGTGTTTTATGTTGGGTTATTGTATTATGGTGTGGGTTTTGTGTTGGGTTCTTGTATTATGGTGTGTGTTTTGTGTTGGGTTCTTGTATTATGGTGTGTGTTTTGTGTTGGGTTCTTGTATTATGGTGTGGGTTTTGTGTTGGGTTCTTGTATTATGATATGGGTTTTTTGTTGGGTTCTTGTATTATGGTGTGGTTCTTGGTGCCCTTTCTGGTTTAGCAGTTAACTTGCTGCGGAGGCAGGGCTGTGGAAATACCCGATTTGTCTGACCTGGTCCCATTTCATTCAGGACAAGTTGAAAATTTCAATTTACTTTTCCTTGGACAAGTGCAAAATTTGTTATAAAGTTAATAAAATTTTGTATTTCATATTTTGATTAATTATTATGAGTTCACATGTTGCATTGAAAGCAGTGTGGATCCTGATCAGCTGGTTTCTGAAGAAGACTACTGGATCTACTCTGTTTACAAGAGAGTTGATATCTGCATGGTTTCATACTGTTTTCAAAAGTGTAAATTAAGAAAGGTATAAGCTAATCTGTACTATCGGACAAGTAAACTTTTCTTTGGACAAGTACATTATGGCCATTTACTTGTCCCTGGACAAGTAGAAAATTTTACTATTTTCACACCCCTGTGCGGAGGAGAGGGATGGCTGCTTTTCATTGGTTGTGTTGTGGCTGGCTGTGTTCTGTGTGTCTTCCTCGTGGTCACTGTGGGTTGGCATGCTTTCTGTTACCAGTATTACCTGGTCATACTCACTTGCATTTGATTTTCACTTGTTTGGAATATATGAATCAAACTATGAAAAGTCACAGATCTGGATTTTACATAATGTACACAAATAATATATTTGTTTTAATACGAGTTAAATCGAAAGAATTTGATTTGAGGAAAAGTGAAGTAGCCCTCAATTTAAATATAAAATATTGTCAAAAATGCCAGGCATTGACATTTTATGTAATAAAAATATTTTACACAGAATATGCTTTCACTCTTATGCCAAATATCTACATGTATGTCTAGGCACTTAGCCCTTTACATGCTGGGCCCACTAGCAGGCGTAAAGTTTAAACAGTTGAAACACCATAACAAAATTTTTCGGCGTAAAATTGTAAATATATTTTCTTACCCATAGTTTTTAGCATATGTTTTGGGTGCTCAAAAGAACCGTCTCATGGAGACGGTTCTTTTCAGTACCCACAACCAGGGGACAAAGATATTTAAATATTGCACTTGTCCTGCAGGACGAGTGACTTACAACTTTCACTTGTCCTGCAAACGCATGCACATGTCCTTTAAAAGCGTATGCAATAAAGAACATAAGTGAGTAATATGTAATGCGACTTCCTCAAGTAATTCTTCCTAAAGCATTCGTCCTGTACACTCGTCCTACAGGTAGAGTGCTTTGGTAAGAATTGCTTGTCCTTTCTAGATTTCACTCGTAATTACGAGCGGACAAGTGGAATTTTTGTTCCCTGCAAAACGTATGTTTTGGTCGATAAATAAGAAAATTATATTTTGGCCTGAACACACATACATTTTTGTCGAAATCTAGCAGGTAAAATTATATATAGAACAATTATCATACATTTTATATCTTGGGTGTCAGTCTGATTCTCCTAAACCCTTTGTATACAGGAAACCCCTAAACGGGTACTTTTACAAACAGTGAAGACCTAGATGAAATGCTGCATAATGCCGCATTTCATCAGGGTCTACACTGTTTGTAAAGGTAAAAAAGATCTTCAGACAAAAGAAAACAATATTTTTTGAAAATTATAGCCCAACACCCCTCTAGATATGTACAATGGACTTTCCCAAGTATATTGTATCAAACCAGAAGGAAGAATCCATTAGTATTCAAAGGGTTACTAATTGTAACTACCGGGAAGAATGTGATAGATAGAAAGTAAAGGTAGGAAAATATTGTCATAGTTACCTGACTTTAAAAGAGCAGAATGACCCATTGATAATACTCCAAATAACCTGAATAAGATAAATAGGTCACATAGGTCCAGTTAAGAGGTTTTTAACATATAAATGTGATTATTTTCTTTGCCCTCAGTTTAAACATGCATTTTGCATGCTCAAAAGTACCGTCTCATGGAGACTGTTCTTTCGAGTACCCACAACATATTTTTGGATTAGAAATAAGGAAATTAATTTTCATGTTTTCAACTAAAATTGTTTTTTCTACAAAAAAAAAACACACGTCTCCCCCTTAGGTGCCAGAAAGATCCAAATGTCATTTAATACAATTTCAAAATAAGATAATGGTGATATATTTTTTCACCAAACAATCAATTTTATATCCAGCAAAGATATCCTGCCAATGCCTGCTAGTAAACTTCTGTCAAATCATCATTTGGGAAAAAGTAAAATGATCCAGTACCTTAATTAATTTTGTCAGTAATTGTGTATTTTACCCGCCCCTTTTTCGTTCAATTGGATATTGCAAATTTTAATTGGGTACGGTAAATGTTCTAAAATTTCGAACACTCTAAAATTACGAACACCTAAAATTATCGCCGAAAATAATTTTTAAAACATTCAAAAAAATCGAACACTGACCTTTTTGGGAAAAGTGAATTTCTAAAATTACGAACACAAGTTATTTTCGGCGGAAAATCGATGTCCGTTTATTTGTTTGTCCCATCCGTGCTCGGTTTACTTTTAACGTACGTGAGCGGTAGCGACATTTGGAATGTTCCATTCCACTTAAATGGGTAATCTGGTACACGACGTTCTTTTTCGCATGCCGAGCACAAGACTATACTTTTTGTCTGCTAATTGTGTGATACATGTTTTCAGATAAGATCAAAGGCAAGAGCGCATTAAAAGCACGGACTTTCCCTCATGTAGTACGTGACAAAGTTCATGCATGTTATTGGTATAAGCTGTCCGGAAAACAGTGCAGGCTACCTGCAGCGTGTTCAAATATTTTTAAAACCTTTCATTGGCGAAATTTTTACCTACATGTATAAGAAGCATCCGATCAGCAATGGTCATTTCATGGATTTCCTTCGTCAGTATATTGTCACAGACATTAAACAGACATGCCTCGGGCAAGGATTAGGAGTTACAATTACCGCGAGAAAACGCACATCTTAGTTTGTGTTCACCATGAAGGACTTAGGTCATACCAGTGACCCATATATACAGGTCACTGGTCATACGCTGCCTGGTCGTCAAAATTGAACATTTGCAAGTAACAGTAGATGTTGTTACTTTAAAAATGCCATGCAAACCACAGCGTTATACAACTGAGTAAATTTGCTAAAACTTATATACAAAAGGGCCTTTTTTCCAAGTGGTGGTTTCAGTCATGAGACACAAAATTAATTAATTCAACATAAAAGCGGTGGTGCTTGACCGTCAATGCTGTATTGAGAATGCACACTTGCGCAGGCTCGTCTGAGTCTTTGACGCACGTGGTAAGTACCAAAATTTCATGAAATTACATGTGCGGATCCAGGTCCGGACCCCCCCCCCCTGAAAAATCACAAAATATAGGCTTTTCTAGCAATACATGTCCGGATCCGCTGAAAAATCGCAGCTGCGAAGCCAGCAATCAATGTTGGGCATTCATTGGCATGCCAGCGAAACGGCGTTTCGCTGGCGGGCCGATGATGGCCCGCTTAAAGTGGGACTTGGATCCTCCCTCCCCTCATCAACTTTAAAAACAAACGTTGTCAAAGTTGGATCCCCTCTGACAAAACCTGGGTCCGCGCGTGAATCATGTCCGTCGGCAGTTAAATTTCAATCGAGCCGGTTCACACGCACTGCATGCATGCGCGGATCCAGAACATTTGTCAGAGGGGGTAGTGAGAGAAGACCGAAACGCCACTAAAAATGGACCAACATCGGCCCATCAGCAAAACGCCATTGTCGATAATGGCCCACCAATGAATGCTGGCTTGGTAGCTTTGTGATGTTTAGGGGATCCGGATCAATATTGCTAGGAAACCCTATATTTTTGTGATTTTTAGGGGGGGGGGGGGGTCCGGACCCCCTGTCCCCCCTCTGGATCCGCCCATGGCATGCATCTGAAAGAAGGTACTTGTCTGAAATGTTCCTTTCAGCGTGTGGTGATCATCGGACGCAAAGTCGGACTAGATTATAACTCTTGGTATGCATGTTTGCCCCTGATCAGGCACGTCGGAGGATCTTCTGGATCCAAACGGTTTGCAAACTTTGAAGTAGAGAGACTGCACGGTGTTTGCACACGAATCTTTTGTTTTGGCTTGGTTTCTTAAAATATCGAAACACAATGTTTGGGTCAGTCAATCAATCTTGTTACAACTGCTTCCGATGAGGACCCAAACGTGCGCATCGGCTTTTGTACGGCTAAGTCGGACATTCCACAGTATTAACGCTAAAGCGTACTTTCTACCGCATGCACACATTTTGAAATTGACGAAACGTTCTATCCTGAATACCATTCGGGTCTGATCTGGATCCAAACCGTGTTTGCAAATAGAGAGAGAGAGAGAGAGAGAGAGAGAGACTGATGCAGGCACATCATCGGCGGATCGACAATTAGAGAGAGAGAGAGAGAGAGAGAGATGTGTGTGTGTGTTCTTTTTGAATTTCGTCAGTTCTTTTTTACTCTGGGAACTCGTCTACGTATAGATCTTTGCAAAAAATCTGATCGTACGAGATGTCTAGCGGTTTCAATTCTTGAGTACAATATTAACTCGAATTCGAAGTAGGCAGAGCGAGCGAAAGCGTTTTGGTTTTCTGAAAGAAGAACGAAATAGTGATGTGATTCGGCGAGTGAACATAGGAGACCCGGCTTATCGAATAGTTTAAATCAGTGGACTTTTATGACTTTTAAGTAAATTGAGTGACATAATATGCACGTGCCTGGCTCTCGACTTGGCGAATACCGCACGCGCTGGACATTTTACTGACTCAGTCCGCATGAATTTAGCGGCGGTTTTAATAAGATTAAAGAAAAGAAAAACGAGGAGATAGCACAGAATCATACCGCCGTGTTTTCAACACGTTTCTACCACATTTTGACATGCATATATACCGTTTTTCTCATGATAAAGTCCACATTCTAAAATTACGAACACTGGCATTTTTTCATAAACGTAATTTCTAAAATTACGAACAGCGGAAAAAATAATTATTTTTTAGTGTTCGTAATTTTAGAACATTTACCGTATTCTAATTTTTTAAGAAATGTTGATTTGGGTATTCAGCGCCCTAGATAAGCTTTTGGGTCAATTGGGTATTAACGCAACGTGGTTATCCTAAATTGCATACTTGCAAAAACAATTGCGCGAACTCCTCAATAGTAACAACATTCCTAATAGCGAGGATTCAGGTCTCTGAACGGAAATCCACAACTGTTGGGGAGTAATTGGTAGGCGGAGTGTAAAGGCGTAGGGATAATTGAGAATTACCTGTGTATTACCCAAGTGCGTAAAGCACCTTGATCATCCAGATTAGGGTGTGACTTATTACTGCTTAAGAGAATTGCGAGGGACAAGTGGGTTAGGGGCCGAGTATGCTCAGAATACGCAAACACTTATAATATCTTTTGTATCAGCTATATAGCGAATTCCCTGGTTACGCATATGGGCTTGTTTTGATGCTTTTAGAAATTTGATTCTTCTTCCCGAGAGTAAACCTGGACTTATTCCTCGAGTAATCTTTACTCAGTCGCATCGTTTTACTCAGATAGTTGAAAATTTGATACAATACAATACAATACAAAATTTATTTATATAGTTGGAGATACAAACAGTATAACATTAGCTATGAAAAGCTATTTACCGACTTAAATAGATGAAAAGATAATTGATGAGTAAATACCTCCCAAAAAACTATCTAGGGCTCTGGTCTAGTTTCTGCTTTTATTTGGTATAAGTCTTAGTTTTACAGTACACCAAACGAGGATTTACCATATTTCACGTTGGTTTCGGTGTCGCCACCCTGTGTCTCGCCCAGTCACGGTGGTTTCATGGTGACGGCCACCGTGAATTCCAGGTAAATCAACGAGACAGTCAGCGTGACGAAGAACGTGGCGTAATTATTGATTTTCGGGAGATGGGATGTTTTATTGCGACACCGTATCTGTTCGTGTCAGGGCGAGAAATACCGTGTCTGTACGTGTCAGAGCGAGAAATTTATGACTTATTGTTTACCTTTGCCATTTCTGCGCATGGTAGCAAGGTACAGCTTACCGCGTATGCTCAAAAGCCTTCATAGGCTAGCGATCGCCATTATAATGGATTCGACTAATGAAGAATGGATGATGAAGAAATTGATGTTGAATTAATAAAATTCATTAAGAAATGTCAAATAAAAAAAAAGCGGAGGCTAGCGATCGCCATAATAATGGATTCGGCTAAACAAAGAAATTGATGTTCAATCAATTAAACTTCGTCAAGTATATCGAATTTAATACAAAAGCGGACGCCATTTCTGCGCATGGTAGCAAGGTACTAAATGAAGAATGGATTACAAAGAAATTGGTGTTGAATTGAGTAAACTTCACAAGAAATATCAAATTTAAAAAAGAGGTTATGATAAAACCAGCCTGCTGAGTTACTTATGCTCGCCCATAGCAAGTCTAGATATGATCCTTTCCTTTAAATTGAAAACAAAGGCGCTCAGACTGCGTGGATGTGGACTATGTACAAAAAATATTTATCTTACCTTCAAACGATTTACTAATAGTCCATTTATAAAAGTTTTATCTTCTAACGCACCATTTGTATTTTTTCAATCCATCTGATAGCCCCCCATCCCCCAGTCAGAAGGTGACAATGAACCCCTCCCTTGTAGACACGAGCTCACAAATTGTCTGCTGCGCGAGCGTGAATAAAATATGATTGTCTACGTGACGAAGCGCACATATATGCGCACTGGTCATTCGCGGATCCAGAAAGAACGTTTTTTAGTTAATGACAGGAGAGGATCAAAATACCATCATTGGCGAAGCACCCATTAATTTACACAACGCACGTGCGTAATAAAAATAGTAACACTCAAGGGAGTTCACCCAATGTGGTAAAAGTGATTTTCCATACGCCAAGGAACTGCTCTTTAATTGTAGAAAATCATTGCTTGATACAATAGTCTCCATTTGACGTGCGTAACTTTTTCAACGTTCTTGCGTTCTGGCTACGCCATTGACCATTGAAGCGGACCATCATCGAATGCTGACTTGGTAGATTTGTGATGTTTCAGGGGATCCAGTATTGCTGATAGACTGAACCCTATATTTTGCGATTTTTCAAGGGGTCCGGATATCCCCTCATGCTGGTAATTACATAATACGGTATACGTCTAAAACACGTACGTCAATAAAAAAAATAAGGCGAACTGATCGAGTGCATATGCCTCGCCTAGCCTGTGCTACTCCGCATGAAACATAACAGTTTAGTAGACGTAGACATGCAATCGTTGGTGAGTTTCTTATTGCATGTGCATTGTGCGAGCAACAAAAGCTCAGGCGAGTCTGCGCAAATGCGCAGTCTCGTAAGAGCATTAGTTCCTCACATTCAAAACATAACTATGCACGGCGTTTGCAACGAATGAGAAGTCGCTATAAGTACATTTAGTAGACGTTGGTGTTTTTATTGATTAAAATAGGCCGACCTGAAAAAAATGTTGGTTTGCCGTGCTCCTATCTACCCACCCAAAACAGGCCCTACCCCAAAAATCATTGCCTTTCTGAGATTCTTTATTTTCTTTTTTCCTTTTCTCGAATTCTGTTAACAAACTCTTCTTTAAAATCAGTAAAAGCTGTTTTTTTTAATTGAAGAAAGGTTACTTAGATTGTTATTATACAAGTGCGGATCCAGAGGGGGGGGGGGGGGGACAGGGGGTCCGGACCCCCCTGGAAAATCGCAAGTTATATGGGTTTCTATAGGGAATAAGCAATTGGACCCCCCCCCCCCCCTGGAAAAAGTTGTACCCCCTGGAACCTTGAAAAATGATAGTTTTCTTTGAAATTAACCATTTGACTTCTGAAAAGAATAAGCTGAGGACAAAAAAAAAAAAAAAAAAAAAAAAGGTTGTCAGAGCTTTTTTTGTCAGATTGACCTGGACCCCCCCCCCCCCCCCCCACTGACGAAAATTCCTGGATCTGCGCATGTTATATTCATTCTTACATTATACAGCATCCATTAACTCATGTGTTTTGGGCGCTCAAAAGAACCCTCTCATCGAGACGGTTCTTTTGAGTACCCAAAATACATGCTTTGGCCCAGAAACGAAAAAACGCGAGATAATTTATCTTCGAAGTTTCCAAGACGAGTCTGTTCAGCTACAGTGACAAGCGAGAATCTTAACATTTTCAAAACATCCCCCTTTTTGGAGCTGTGCGCCAAAATTTTATATCCGTACAATTGCGCGAGTGCGCAGGCTCATCTGAGCCTTATCTGTTGCAACTGTGTTAGATTATGCGTTGTCCGATGTGGGGAGAGGGTAAGAGGGTTGGGGAAAGGCGGGGTAGTCGAGTAGAAGTTTATAAGTGGTTTTAATTGGTGAGATGCGCGTATTCAGTTTTTTTTATCTTCTGTTCAAGTGGTGGGTTTTGTGTATAAGATTATAACGTCAGGTCTGAGAAGGCTCACGAGTTGCTTATAAATGCATGACCCCACCCCCTGTAACCTTGGAAAAATAGTTCTCTTGAAGTACACCGTAAACTAAGTTAGACTAAAATACATATAAAAATGTCAGAACTTTTTTGTCAGTTGGGCCTTGACCCCCCCCCCCCCCCCTCCCTCCGCCGATAATTCCAGGATCATCGGCTGTACGTCATTTCGTTGATGTTAGTGAACAAAGTTATCTTCTTACCTGAAAATGATTTACTAATTAAATCCGTAATTTCGATTCACCGACGTTTTAAACTTTCCACCAATATCCAACGACCAAATTGTTTGTACCCTCCAACACCGGATAGGCGGCAATCGAAAACGTTCTTAACAATTGACGAACGCCATCGGAGACAGGGGATCTGGACCCCCCCCCCCCCCCCCTGTTGAAAAAATTCAAAAATATAGGGTTTCCAAAGCAATACTGGTCCGGATCCCCTGAAAAATCACAAAGCTACAAATGTACAAGTCCAGCATTCAATGTTGGGCCACTATCGGCCCGCCAGCGAAACGCCATGTGGCGTTTCGCTGGCAGGTCGTTGGTGGCCCGCTTATTGCGGTATTTGGATCCTCTCTTCTCCCCTCATTAACTTAAAAAAAAAAGTTGTCAAAGTTGGACCCCCCCCCCTGGATCCGCGCATGAACGCCGATAAAAAATCGCTGGAAACAGTGTTTTCGACTGCTATAGTCTGGCGACAAATTGCAACCTAAAACTCTGCCACTAACGATTTTTTATCTACGTTCGTCGATAGTATTAGCGTTTTAGATTGCCGCATATCCGATGTGCCTCCGAGTTACTTGATGAGTCTGCTCGGAAGAATCGCCTTGGAGAGGCATGAGTGCTCACATCATGTAGAAATAAGTTTGGCATGACCTTTGATGTCAAAAGTTGAAACACTCTTTGTCGACTTCAAAGCCGAAATCGCCCTTGTGTACGTGACAAAATGCAGTAATTGAATGACGGGCAATGTCTTCTGCTGATTTCAGGAATTCCATAAAAGTGTCAAACAGTTTGGATCCAGATCAGGCACGACTTTTCATCGGACCTGATCTGGGTCCAACTTGTTTGCAAAGGCTATCAGCAGACGACACTTGTAATGCCTATTGGGTCCACACTGTTTGCCTCCATTAGTCAATATATGCAGCAGACGACTGGAGCAGATTACATTTTCAGAAGCATTTTTTTCGCTGGCGCTTTAAGGGACAGCGAAACCTGAACAAAGTTAAAATGAGTTGACATCTTTACACGACTTTTAAAAATAAGTATTCGACAGACGGGGGTTCACGTCACACAGCGCAGATGCACAACCTGAAATAAACTTCTGCTTTATTCTTGACCTTGAAGCAGGGCGTCTAAAATCTTCGATGCACGTCGTCTCATAGAGGTCGACGTGTGTGAAGGGAAGGAAGTGACAAAATATCTCTAGTCCCACTAGATAGCTGTACATATACGTCGGAAGAATTAATAATCCCATCTGCGAAATATACATAAATCTTCCGAGCAAGTCTTCGGCCAGTACAGCAAACGACAACACAGCATGCTTATGCAGATGCGTCTACGCATCGGAATTGGCTTACAAAAAAGATTTCAGAATTTTAAACAATGAGCTTCGACGGTCCGCTGTCTTCATTGCAATATTTTCTTGGAGAAAGTACACGAAAAAAAGTAACCAGACCTCCAGAAAAAAATGCGTAAATGACATATAACTTGGTTTCTTAACAACAAACACTTGTCTTGGGTACTCAAAAGAACCGTCTCACCGTTCCGATGAGACGGTTCTTTTGAGCACCCAAAACACATGTTTGAACTGGAATCACACTCAAAACATCCGCCAATATTATCTGCGTCGTGCAAAAAGCTCGAAACTTGGCAGCTTCCCGTTTCACGTGCAGATGTCAACATATACATTATGTACATGAGAGGTACATCACATGTCAGTGGATCTCCAGTGTTGTTGTTTTTCTGTTGGTGGTATTCGTTACTAGAATCGCATTGGATATGCGGTTCTAACGAGTTCTCAAACTATGGTTATGTTAGTGTAGATATACGTAAGAAAAGGAAAGTATGGTTTAAATATCGTGACATATACTGCTCATGCACGGATCCAGAACGTTTTGTCCGAGGGGGTCCAACTTTGACAAAGGTTTTTTAGTTGATGAGAGGATCAAAATACCACTATCAGCGGGCCATCATCGGCCCGCCAGCGAAACGCCATTTAATGCCGTTTCACTGGCGGGCTGATGAGTGCACAAAATTAAATGCTGGCTTGATAGATTTGTGATTTTTCAGGGAATCCGGACCAGCATTGCTAAGAAACCCTATATTTTTGTGATTTTTCAGAGGGGGTACGGACCCCCTGCCCCCCCCTCCTCTGGATCCGCCCATGCTGCTTCATGTAATTTGTGGTAGCTACAGGATAATTTTGCACGTTTTTTTGTGGCCTGTCGAATCTGTAAATTAACTCAAGGAACACTATCAGAGTAACAAATAATCAGGACCATTACTGAGTAGCTAAGGCTCTGCCAAGCGTGCGCAAATGCGCACACGTCTGAGCTTTTGCAGAAGCAACAACAACAACGTCGATTTCGTGTCTGCGTGCGCAAATGCGCACACGTCTGAGCTTTTGCAGAAGCAACAACAACAACGTCGATTTCGTGTCTGCGTCTTCTAAACGTTTTGAATGCGTTTTGCTCTATACAGCGAGACTGAGCAGACTCGTTTGGGCTTTGTTTTGCTCGCACTAAGTGCAATAAAGACCAAGTCAACGTCTTCTAAATGCACTTATGTTTTGAATGGGAATAGCAAAAGCACTGGCGAGACTGCTCAAATGGACAGACTCGCTTCGAACATGCAATGAAAACCAACATCGATTGTTCACGGTAGGGAGATTTTTTAATTAATTGTCTCCCGACGTTTATCAAATGAGACTTATTAAAATGAGTCTGTCCGTTGGTGAAATGAGGGGTACTGTAACTTAATGCCCCTTACAGGTTTAAACTCGATTTTTTATGTTTTTCACATTGATTTTCGGCGATAACTTTTTTCTTATTAATTTTATCAAACCGTGTTCGCGATGAAAGTTGTAGAGAAAAATTAGCGCCAATTTCTCCAAAAGGTTCCAAGTTTGTGGCGCAAACAGATTTTTGTGCACATAGATGAAGATTTTGCAAAACATTGAATTCAGCCAAAATTTCAAAGTCGTTTGTTGACAGATAAATTTCGTAGAGGCATGACAAAAAGGGTTCAACTCAAAAGAATATTCACAAGGGGTATATATACTGTTATTCAATGGCTGTGTATAGTTAAATCGTGCTGTATGCACACTAAGAATGTACCGCGAATATTCAGAATCTACTTTGAGCATGATCATCTGTAAGTACAGAAGCTGAGATTTCGCATGACGTGCCATTTTTCTCTTACGCACGTGCTCCTAAACGGACAGCTTCGAGATGACCCCAATAGCTTAAAGCACGAGCGAATCAGGCGCGATTATCAATATTTTTGAACAAGCCATCCATCGCCTTAGTAAGTGAATCGGGGCGGTGCAATGCAACTTTTTGACTGACATGTTTGACTTAGTTTATTTGCGCTTTGCTTAAAATGCTCAAAGAGTGCATCTATGCGCAGAGTTAACTGCAGCATTTTGGACGTTAGAACCGTTTGGAGAAATTGGCGCTAATTTTTCTCTACAACTTTCATCGCGAACACGGTTTGATAAAATTAATAAGAAAAAAGTTATCGCCGAAAATCAATGTGAAAAACATAAAAAATCGAGTTTAGTACGATCTTTTTGAAACTTCACAGATGTTTTGTCCATGGACTGAGAATGTGCATTTGGTTTGGTTCATTATCGTCAAATTATTTTTTCACTTTTTTCAACTTGTGAACTTTTAACTTCTGCCAATCTCGGATACAATGTGTAGTTATTTGTGAGCGTAACTCCTCTTCAATTTTATTCCGGTCTTTAGGAAACTTCGCAGATGTTTAGTATATGGTCTTAAACGTGCATCGTGCATGTGGTTTAGGCATGATCCTAAAGTTATTTTCCACACTAGACCTTTCACTTCTCGCACAAGCGAAGTACATAGGGAAAAGAAATATTAAAAAAGATATTAGGTATCTAGTCTAATTTGATAGTCCGGCATGACAGAAATGCTTTAAATCTTAACTTAATTTCAAAGCCGAGGAGTCTTGCATCAAATAGCGTTTCATCTGGGTCAACATTGTTTGCTAAACAGAGGGGTTAGAATTGCCTCTGCAATGCGTCGCTAACGAGTTTCCTCAAAATATGGTTGTGTTATGTTGAGAAGAAAAAGACAACATAACTTCGAAATAAAAGTAAAGTTTATTGTAGAACCTAAATTCATAATCGGTGCTCAAAATGATCGCATGTCAAAGGTAACAAGCTGGCGAAATGCGATGTGAATTTTGTCACGTACGCTTCTGTTTCACGTGCAGGTGTCGGCATACTTCATGGGGAGAAAATCTGGACAAATAGCGCTGATTTTCAACGCTTTTCTAGTATAACTAGCACATTATCGTGAAAAGCCTGCGCTATGCTACTGATCGTTTTCGACAGTTTAAACGTGTCCTCACCTGTTAAGCGCGAGTGTAATGTTTATATAACAGTGCAATAAAATACACGCTGCGACACCGTGGCTATTATCGGATCCACCGTGAATCGGTCACCAGTCTCGTTCTGTCGGTGGATGTCAACGTGTCGTCACCGTGGCGACACCGTGCGTCACTCTAGGTCACCTCCACCGTGACTAGTGGCGAATGGTAATTACTCGTTTGGTGTACGGTAAGTCTTTACTTTTCCAAAATATTTAAAAAATATATTTTGTTCCCCCCTACTTAATGAGTGGAATCGGAAAGAAAGCGTGGTAGCTCAGTGGTTAGGCACTTGCCTCTGGTGCAAGAGGTCCCTGGTTCGATCCCTGCTTGTGGCTTGGAATATTTCGGTATCCGATTACGCTTTTTCTAGTGTCATTTGCAGGGATGACTCTAGATAAGTGCATCTGACGTTAACTGGATGTCCCCTGTGCAGGGAGTCACCCCCTGTGCAGGTTAAAGAACCCTACGGTAATTTAGATATGGTTACTTGTAGGCTTTCATCCTGCAACCGGGAGTGTACAAAGTAACCTGCCGATAATTCACCATATCTACATTAATTGCTCGTTTCCGCTTTACAGGTGGTCAGTAATCCTGTAGACAGGGAACCAGCAATTTATGTAGATATGGTGAATACTCGAAAGAGGGTCTGGCAGTATATAGAGAAAGAAAGAATCAGCTGTACGAAATTTATGTTACAAACGAATTTATATAAGTTCACATGGGCACTATGGAAAGTTTGTCTACTCAAGCTTTATCAATGGATGGTCATTTAGAATAAAATACTTCATTACATCGTCGTTCTGCATCTCTTCTCAGAACCTTTTCGATTGGAGTATGGGCGTGTTTTCCAACTTTTTAATTATTTATTTATTTTTGTAGGATTTCCACACTACTTTGGCGCTTTCGTTTCACATACTGTTGATTGAAATTGATTGGCCCGATTCAGTCGGTGCAAGACAACACGAGACAGTTCACCGACAAGACAGCTCACCGAGATGCATCTTAAATTATTCAAATTCATCTTAAATTATAAGTTTTAATAGCATCAGAGATTTATTTAACTTTTTTTATTTAAATTATTCCATATTTTAAAGTGCTAAATTAATGTGATATTTAATGTGCTATACGTTTTTAATTTGCTGTTGTATATGTATGTATGTGTTGATTTTACCAAATAAACATCAATCAATCAATCAATCACCGAAAGAAATCGAAGAAAGGAATGCGGGTCATCTCGGCCTTGGGTCAAGTCGGCCTGAGTCAAGTCGGCCAGGGTCAACTCGGCCCGGTCATCTCGAGCTCGGGCTGGTCCGATATAGCCTTCTATTTTCAATAAGGATGCCAGTATCATTCTGGTTGGCGTGTGTTTTATAAAAAATGTTATTTATTTTCCGTTTTAATCATCTTGTTTAATTTGCTTGGTTAGTATAAAAACAAGTTTTTAGCTTTATACAGATACCTATACTGATACTCAAATGATTCTGTGATACTTATCACCATGACATCTGCCTCTGCTATAGAAAGACAGTGTCATGGTTATAGTTGATTATATATCAGTCTAGCCCCTGCTGCTATCTATCTATCTTTATCTATCTTTACATCCTGAAGCACCCTCTCTCGAGTGTTATGTGCAGTTGCGCTGTCAATGCAAGGATAAAAGCTAGATTCTAGCAAGTATTAAAGTAAAATAGTAAGGAAAGAATAAAAGAGCATAGTGTTTTTGCAGGGTGAGGTTTAAGAACAGATTAAAAACAGTGTTTAAAAAATTAAGGAGACTGATGGTTGATCTTGCTGACTCCTTCTTTGAAGGAGTCAAGATTATCCATGAGAACAATCTCTGAGGGGAGTTTATTCCATAGAACAGTTGTTGCTGGGTAAAACGACTGCTGGTAGTAAACTGCATGGGTGTGGATCTGTCTATAGGAGAGAGGGTGCATGTGACGGGTAAATCGCTGGGGTTTCTCAAAATATATTGTATTTGTATGGCTACATAACCATAAATAATTCGGTGGAACATGAACAAGCGGGAATCAATGTGTCTGTTTTCAAGGGACCGCCAACCAAGATTATCAAGCATTGTTGAGACACTGTCATATGTGGAGTAGTTGTTTTTGACCCATCTGGCAGCTCGTCTTTGGACCATTTCTTTATTTTGAGTGTTTTGTTTGGTATGGGGACTCCAAATGGTTGAAGCAGACTCCACCTGTGGTCGCACTTGGGTTTTATATGCTAGTTCTTTTACAGACTCGTTTTTGGTTTTAACATTTCTTTTTATAAATCTGAGGGTTCTAATTGCCTTACCAGTGATATTGTTGATGTGTTTATTCTAGTTTAGGTCTTGAGATATGGTAACACCGAGATACTTAGCACTGTCTACTGATTCCAGGGTCTGACCATGAAGGGTGTATTGGGATTGGAATGGTACTCTTGACTTTGTAATGTGCATGACTTGGCACTTACCTGGGTTGAACTCCATATCCAATGTTAGTTCCCATTCCTGTAATGTATCAAGGTCAGCCTGGAGTGTGTATGCAGCTTCATGTGAGTTAACTGTCAAGTAGACTGCAGTATCGTCGGCGGAAAGCCTTACCTGTGATTGGATGTTTTGCTGTAGGTCATTAATGTAGAGCAGGAAAAGGAGAGGTCCAAGGACAGAACTCTGTGGCACACCAGATGTCTCTGGTACCTCCAAGGAACTCTCCCCCTCCAGCACCACGGCCTGGGTTCTACCTACAAGAAAAGCTCTGATCCAATTCAGTGTATCTCCTTTGACCCCATGTTGGGAGAGTTTGAAAAGTAATTTTAGGTGATTTACCTTACCGAAAGCTTTGTTGATTAAATAAAGCCCTGCTGCTTAAAAAATAAAATTAATTACTATGTTATTAGGTCTGTGATTTTGTTATAGTCTTTTTACATGTACAGTCTTTTCATACCATGTTTGTTGACAAGATAGCCTACGGCTAATGTTATTCTTGTGTACATTTGAAAGTCGACGTTAAATAAAGTTTTTTTTATCTTGTATCAACAAAACTTTGAAGGAGTAATGTTTGGTCCTATCTATATCGTTGGTCTGTCAATCTTGACTAAAGATAAAGGTAGAGAGAAGCTTTATTTAACGTTGCTTATTTGAAACAGCAAACATAGGCTCTGTAAAGCTTTTATTGCGACTAAGCAATATCTTTTTAACAGATACTTTCCTGCCTTACTCTATCTTCCTAGCACAAAAATAGTAAGTGAGTATGATCAGGAAATACCACAATCACAAACTGCAGACAACCCTATGGCACCGCGAGGAAGAGCCGTTCAACTATCACGAGACACCAGGAAGACAAATTAAGCAAAGCAATCAGCTCTCTCTTCCCAATCAAGATGATTGCAATACTAGAATGGACATAAAGTAACGTACAACAAAACATAGAACAATTATAGACTTCCAAAAGAAAACCTCAAGTTGAGCCACGGTGGGTCCAGCTACAGATAAGCATCAGGCACGGACCCACTGATTAAAGCTTTACATCAGAGCTGTCATAGAGTCGGAGGCCCAACCCACCGTTGTGCAATTAAAGAGGAAACCATAGCTATAAACCGTGATTGGGTTTTAAACTAGGCATGCAGACTGTTGCATGAAATCCAAGTTATATCCAGCACTTAAAAACCGTTTTACTATCTTTTTGAATTGATCACTAAAATTAGGTTTTCCAACAATTTGTTTGAATTTATAGACTAAATCACCATAAAATATATAAGTTCTGACATGCCTTGTTGCAGAAGAGTTTTCACCCAATGTTGTATTTAACAATTAACTCTGAGTGTCTGTGGTAGTATTTAGAAAATACTTTTCGAATTTTATGATATCTCTAACCTTGTTTTAATAACTTAGCAGTTAAAAATAAGTTTCTGCTGTTGAAGTCCTCCACATTAGTACACACTTTAGCAAAACGAATAAGCTGAGAAATATATAAGAAAGACAGCAAAGATCAAACCAAAACAAAGACCAACACAGAACCCCCACAACCAATGGGAGGTACATAAAACAATAAATCAACAACAACAGAACCACAACCTTAGAACGGACAGCAGCCTAAGCTACAGGGGTCTCAAAAGCATTTTACTGGTGCTAAATCTTCGCCCTGGATTCTGATGTTGTTAATGCACAAAAATTGTTTAGCTGGCTTGGATGCTTCCTAACTAATGCACTGCATCATCACAGAGAAACAATCTATTCAAATAAACACTAGTAAGTATATGATGTAACAAAGAAAAGGGCTCATGGCTCACAGATAGTCAGAGCTAAAGAACGTAAGTAAGAAGGCAAAGATCAGGAATCGATACAATCGATACAAGTACCACACCTGACCAGGATATCACACAGGAAAGTGACAAAAACACAAGAAAACATCACATACAAGAGAGCCTAGAGGTTAGCCCTTTCCCAGCAAGTTGAACTATGGTGGGCCCAGCCAAGGACCAGCATCAGGCAGCATGAACAGACTCATTAAAACCGAGTCTGCTGTTTCCTTATATTGTAGATTCTCTCTATTTCTGAAGGATCCGGGTTTTTTTTTCAGATTATTTAGGGCACTCCTCATTTAGTCAAAAACACGGCCAAAATATTATTATTTTTTTCTCCAAAATTTCAAGATTCGCACTCCTTGGCAAAATGATCAAGAAGGAGTGAGCCAGTATTCATAGAAAGAAAGAATGGTTGAAGATATTAAGTTTATAATGAATGGTCCAAGGTTTTACTATTGCTTGAGATAACATTTAACGAAAACCTAATGTATGTTTGCTGTTGCACTTACATTTTTATGAAATTTTACTATATATATATCAATTAAAGTAATAAGGTTGCAAAGATCAGGAATCGATACAATCAAGTACCACACCTGACCCAGGATACCAATGGGAAAGTGACAAACTCAAAGAAGACACCACAAACGAGAGCCAAGAGGTCAGCCCTTTCCCAGCAGGTGACCACAAAGCACATATAAACAGACGCGCACAAAACATAGCAAACACAAGACAGAACAAAAACATAAAAGATCCACAAAAGAAGTACCGCCTTGGAACGGTCAGTAAAATATTTTACTGGAGGGCTTAAACCGGTTTAACGGCGCCAACCTCACCCTTAATTCAGATGTGGATCAAGACACATAAATATTTGGTTTGCATGAAAGACCCCTAACTTATCAATGCATCATCTCCTAAAACATATAAATCAAGATATAACAAGGAGATAAAGCAAGGATAAGGACTCAACAGTAAATTAAACTGAATACCGGAGCAAAAGAAATCCAACAGGTAAACCCCGGTGGGCCCGACAAACAGCCAAAGCATCAGGCCCCTACCATCTCATCAATAGATAAGTCTTTAAGTCGGAACCATCATAGAGTCTGAAGTCCGACCCACCGGCGTGCAATTAAAGAGGAAAGCAAAGTTGCCAACCGTGATTGGGTTGACTACCAAGCATGCAGTCTGCTGCAATACATTAATGTTATAGCCAATCTTTTTATAATGGGAAATTATTTTAATGAACTGCGCTGAAAAATTATTAGAGCCAACATTCTTCTTCAACTTATACACCAAGTCACCATAGAAATCAGGTTCCGAAAGTCCTTGACGCAAGAGAGATTTAAGTCCAACTTGGAATTTAGAAATCAAATCATAGTATCGTCTATAAAATTTTGAAAATGTTTTGCGAAGTTTATGATACCGATAGCCCTGTTTAAGAAGTTTTTGAGTTAACAATTTAAACCATACAATAGCAAATCAAACTACAAATAGATTTGAAAGTCCTAGAAATTTGGCAAATAAATGGGGAATTAGATTTAAAGCCTCCAAAAGTTTTATAAAGTCAATGCATCGTTTCCACTCATATACCACTAATCGTTAATCAACCATATTCCAGAACAGGTAAATGAAAATCCTTATATTGGCTTAACCATCATTGATAATATACAGTTATGAGTCAATAACTGTTTTTTCATTTGCCTTTCGACTGTGAATGAAAATTTTCTACTTTCACTTTTGCAACTAGATTTGTATTGTTGAAGCCATGTTCAACCTAAGGACTTTCTCACTTAGTTGTAGCAACTGGTTTTTAAAACATTTTAATGTAGTATATTGCATTTTGAAATTATATAAATTCTCTGAATGCTGAATGTAAATAATAAAATATTTTTTTTACATTTTGTTTGTTCAAACAAAGAAAAATGAAGAAACAAACCAAAACTGTGGTTACAATTCATTAAAAGTCTTTAATTTACCGGTTTGGAGGTGAAACAGCAAACCTTGTCAATTTCATGCAACCCATGCTAGTTT
Organism: Loripinus fragilis; assembly: GCA_964019695.1. Lineage (NCBI taxonomy): Eukaryota > Metazoa > Mollusca > Bivalvia > Lucinida > Lucinidae > Loripinus > Loripinus fragilis. Next base: position 56,971 of record CAXHUL010000703.1, read on the forward strand.
CTTTCTCATCATATTATTGTTTCGCTCTCTAGAGGGTGATATAAGGAAAGTGTCAAATATATGAACCTCTGGAAAATAGTTTGAGCTGGGTTATGTCCTATATCAACCTGTAGGCCAGTTTTGACCAGTTTTCAGGTAGACATAGAGATTATTAAAGTAAGGAAGATGGCAAAGATCAGGAATCGATACAATCAAGTACCACACCTTACCCAGAACACCATATGGAAAAGTGACAAAAACACAAGGAAACATCACACACAAGAGAGCCAAGAGGTCAGCCCTTTCTCAGCAGGTAATCACGAGACTGCAAGGAACAGATAAGACAGCATAATAAAGACAATCATGAAACATAAATACCAAAACGGATCCACAAAAGAAGCACCGCCTTGGAACGGTCCAACGTCTACACACTATGTAATTACTCTTATGTCTTTTACTTAGCATTTAAAGTAGTTTTAAGAAAAAATATGACATTTTTCAATGAACCAAGCTTTCTAAATATATATATATGCTCAAGCTCCATATTCTCACAGCATCCTTATACTCACGGTAAACCATTCTCCAGTATAAATGAATAACCCCGCCACCTATCAGCATTTTACATATGCAAATAGGTGAAATGAATGCTACATACCACTCAAAGAATAGAAATTTTCAAAAATGTTAAAGTTGTGCATGAAAATTATTTTTTTATCACTTAAACAATGCAAATGTCATCCGCCTCCCACCCATGTCATATAAATTTCATATTTCTAAAAATATTTTTAGTTAATCCCCGCAGCTTTGACAGCTAAAAGTGAGTAAGATATTGATTTTCATGAATTTAAAGAAAAAAATCCATGATCAGTTCAGGAACTTCCTGCAAGCCGAAAAAAACTAGTTACATGTATCGTGAGAATATGAAGTCCCCATTCAATATGGCTGGTGTGTGGGGTCACTGGACATTTCGGCCCATAACAATTTCGGCCCATGTCAATTTCTGCCCATAACCAAATCGGCCTATACAGTTTCGGCCCACAGGTATAATAATGTATAATTGGTATGTTTGTCTATAATTGGTATAATTAGATCGGTTTACCTGTAATTATCCACACAAACATAATAATTAATAAGACTGGTTCATTTTAATTGATTAGGAGTTTGTATGTAAGAGAAGAGTTCGGCACATAAACAACAGACAGCCAAGACTCAGACGAGCCTGCGCATTTGCGCACTCTAGCCAGAGTGTTTCCTGCTCACATATAAAACGCAAGCGATTCTTTCTTAATCCAATATTATTCAGTTTAACTCACTGAACAAGTTGTATTTGCTAATGGAAAATATATTGTGTGATTTATGATTAGATCTATTTCTTCTAATAAAAAAGATGCCAGTCTAAGCATTTTCTAGTCTTTACTAGTTTGTAAAGTCAATCTTTTTTCAGCTTTTTTTCTCAATATAACTCTATTTATCAATTTTAAATATTTTCAATAATATATAATCTCTTTAGCAGAAATCCAGGTTGACAAAATTTATGGGCCGAAATTGCTATGGGCCGAAATTGACATGGGCCGAAATTGACGTGGGCCGATTTTGTTATGGGCCGAAATGACCCGTAACCGTGTGTGGAGGTGGTGTTTATATTGGAAGCCAGATAAAAATTCTAGGCTGTAACCGTCAATAGATGATATGTATTGAAGGACATTATGGCATGTCAAGCGTTGCAATATTGTATGTGGAAATATATGTGTTGTATATCGAAATATTTATGGGCTAAAACATATATTTGTGGACTAAAAAAAAATATTTATGTGCTAAAAAGTATATTTGTGGACATAAAAATATATTTGTAGACATAAAAATATATTTGTGGACATAAAAATATATGTGTGTGCATAAAAATATATTTGTGGACATAAAAATATATTTGTGTACTAAAAAATATATTTGTGGACATAAAAATATATTTGTAGACATAAAAATATATTTGTGTACTAAAAATATATTTGTGGACATAAAAATATATTTGTGGACATAAAATATATTTGTGGACATAAAAATATATTTGTGGACATAAAAATATATTTGTGGACTTAAAAATATATTTGTGGATATAAAAATATATTTGTTGGCATAAAAATATATTAATGGTACGGAAGCGTATATACGCCACCACTTGCTACTTAAATCCGTCAGAAAAAGACTGTTTTTCGCACTAAATATTTTATTTTTTCTCGCGTTAATATCAACCTTTTCGATATGTTTTACTTGAAAAAGCGAATAAACAACACGACACGATGCATTAAGTTATTGCAATGTGCTATTTTTATGTCGCATTGTCTTGATATTTTCGTTTATTGTTACATAATTAATACTCTTTCAAGAAAAAGTTTACGCAATTCGAAGAGATATCGCTACTAAACAATTCATTAAGGCTCTTTGCGAGAAGAGTTTTAGCTGTCTACGCCATACCTTTAGTACTCCGAGGCTGTTGAAGATAGGAGGTTTGACGATGGTCGAAAAAAGGATTTTTTCTGGGACAAAAGGTAAGTATTTAATCATTTCAAAGTGTTTTTATAGTAGTATACAGCTCATAATATAGAGAAGGTGACTACTGTACAGTATAACATATATATTAACTGTGTAAATCACAGATTTTGGATAACTGTTTTGCCTCTACGTGACACGTGGCGTGGTTGTTTGAATTGGGTTGGTTGTGGAAAGTTTCAACGTGGTGTGCCAGTGAGTGTCTTTATAATTGTGACTAGAAGTCACCTTGACTAGCACAAGGTGCGTTGTTGTAGGGCTATTTTCAACCGTATTTTTTTACACTTTGTAAATTTCAGGCCGATGAATTGGTACCAATTCTCACATCGCGTGAATAATTGGTACCAATACGTCACCGATTTTATACCAATATTTTTCATGTGTGAGAGAAATATGCATGTAGTCAAAATTCATGTGGAATATGCATGTAGTCAAATTTCATGTGGCAATCATGCAAATTCCTCACATCGATAAAGTATCCCACAAAGCTGCTGCATTCTACATTGGCACGCATTCCATAGTTAGAAGTTGCAGGCAACTATACGAGGCTTGTTCAGAAACTATTGAGACACATGCATTTTAACATGCAATCTTTGGCGTAGGCAGTTGAAATTCGCTCTGAAGTATTATTGTCCTCTTACAAAATTATTTTGCTATACAATGTTGGACTAACTGCGTTGACTTTTACCCATCTGTTACCTTAGTAACCACAGCTAGCAATTACCGGAGCACGCCAAAATACGCTTAAAGTACTTTGAATACTCAATTTTCCAATCACCATGACGTATATGATCTAAGTAAAATATTTTACAAGCATCGTTAAACCAAAACTGCCATTCTCTGTGCATCATTTGATAACAGATTTGTAAAGTTTACAGATAAATGAATGGTTTATTTGACACATACACAAGGATACTCTTGAATTTCAAATGTCAAAATTACGACGTCAGTGGAAAACGTGGAGCACCGAAAACAAAATTACTGAGCGCAATGCCTAAATACAATTTTGAAATGAAATTAAAACCAAATGTTTAGTTATATTTTACTTTCAGCAGGTTAAAATGTTCGATTGAAACACCTTTTAACAGATATTCAGCGTTTTCGATTTTTACTATCAAATATAAATTTGACATGCCCCACATCAGTAGGTTTCCTCAACGTTTTGTTCAGATTTTTCACATATAACAAGTCATGCCGTATATCTCCAAAGTCTATACAGATAATTAGTTGATTCTGCAAATGCAGACATACATATCAATAGTGTATGCTCCAAGAATCCCTAAATTGTCAATATATCATTGTAGCTTAATTACCTGAATGATAATATTATAGACACTGTACAATGTACGCAAACGTTATATGGTGTGCTCCGATGTGGTGGGGGTATCCGTCATCTGAAAGCTATTGCACCTTAGCAATTAAAGATAACTGAAAAATATTCCAGCCTACGTCCCTTTGGATGCTGCACTTAATGTATATGTACTTTGTTTAAAATACTGTTCAGTCGGTTTGACAAAATGGTGATTGTCTCAATAGTTTCTGAACAAGCCTCGTATATCTAAATGAGATTCTTCACATGTGTGAATTATTGGTACCAATTCTTCTCTTAGTGAGGAATTGGTGCCAATTCTTCTCATGCGTGAGGAGCTGGTACCAACTTTTTGGTTTTGATGTAAGAGGAATTAGTACTATTTCTACACATGTAAGATGAATTGGTACCAATTTTTCACACATGAAAGAGGAAAAATTAGTACCAATTATTCACTCTAGAATTCCGAGATTAGGATGTGTTGCCTTACCAAACAGAAGTCAAACAAGGCAAATATGTCAAATTTATATCCCGGGCAAAGGGTAACCTTAGAAAACTTATAAATCACAAAACATAAATCCCATTTCTCCAACCCCTAAGTTCACCTTGAGTGGGGGCGTGTCTGCGAGCAAAATATGTGTTACAATGTTGTTGCATTCATGATTCCCTTTAATTTGATATCCAACATGACAATGTTCTGAAAAAGTTGACTTTTGACCTATTGGCCGGGTCAGGGGCATGGGGCAAGGCAAAATAGTTGCTACCATGTTGCTGCATTTCGTGATTCCATTTAATTTGATATGCAACATGACCATATTCTGAAAAAGTTGAATTTCGACCTATTGTCCCATCCCTAGGGTTCTGGGGGAGGGGGTATGCGGGCAAAATATTTGCTACCGTGTTGCTGCATTTGTGATTCTCTTTAATTTGATATGCACCGTGACCATATTCTGAAAAGTTGAACCTTAACCTATTGACCCCATCCCTAGGGTCGGGGATGACTGTGGGCAAAATATTTGCTACCATGTTGCTGCTTTTGTGATTATATCTTTTTGATATGTAACATGACCATGTTCTGAAAAAGTTGAACTTTGACCAAGTGACTCAATCCCTAGGGTCGTCTGCGGGCAGGGTGTCTGCGGGCAAAATATTGCAGCATTTGTGATTCTCTTTAATTTGATAAGTAACATGACCATGTACTGAAAAAAAATGATTTTTTTACCTACTGATCCCATTCACAGGGTCGGGGTGTAGGTGGGCCTGCGGGCAAAATATTTGCTACCACGTTGCTGCATTCGGGATTCTCTTTAATTTTGATATGCAACATGACCATGTTCTGAAAAAGTTGAATTTTGACCTACTGACCCCATACCCAGGGTCGGGGCGAGGGGATAGGCATCTCCATGCAAATATTTACTGCCTTGCTGCTGCATTTTCTGATTCCCTTTAAATTGATATTCAATGTGACCATGTTCTGAAAAAGGTAAATTTTGACCTATTGGCCCCATCCCCTGGATCGGGCTGTCTGTGAGCAAAATATTTGGTACTATGTTGCTGCATTCGTGATTCTCTTTAATTTGATATACACCATGACCATGCTCTGATAAAGGTGAATTTTTACCCCATTCTCAGGGTCAGGGGTATGGGGGTCTGCGCGCAAAATATTTGCTACCATGTAGCTGCATTCGTGATTTTCTTTAATTTGATATGCAACATGTCCATGTTCTTAAAAAGAAATGTTTTGACCTACTGACCGCATCCCTAGGGTGGGGGGGGGGGGGGGGTGGGGGGGTAGTGGGCGACCAAAATATTTTTCTTTAATTTGATAAGTAACATGACCATGTACTGAAAAAAATGATTTTTTACCTACTGATCCCATCCACAGGGTCGGGGTACTGGTGTAGGTGGGGCGGGTCTGAGGGCAAAATATTTGCTACCACGTTGCTGCATTCGTGATTCTCATTAATTTGATAGGCAACATGACCGTGTTCTGAAAACGTTGAATTTTGACCTTTTGACCCCACTCCCTAAGTCCCGGGGGTACAGACACAGGCCTTTGATCGAAAATCACGTTTGATATGTTTCGTATTGTTGCTTGCGGCGCTCTCGCCGCAAGCATTTGGGTGGAATAGTGATACCCTCTACCTGGCTGTCTATTTATATTACATACTGTTAGCATAACGGTCGTGTGTATGAACAAAACAGTTCAACGACAAGACAACTCACCGACAGCAAGCAAAACATAGTGCTAAGACAGTGTTCGTATGGGAAGGGAAAACAGAATACCAGGGCTTTTCCAGGACTTTTTCATTTTTCAAGGACTCAATTTCTTCCCAATTTTGTATAACCCAACGTTTAAAAGTGCACTTTTTCAGCCAGAAGCGACGAAATTTAATGGCGCATTGATTTCTTTGATTCTGACACCGGTGATAAAAACCGGCACTGCCACATAAATTGAATAGAATAGAATACGAGTTGCACCTCGCTCTTTGACGTGTATCTAGCGATTTTCACTCAGTTTTTTTGCGATTTTCACACAGGTTTTTTTTGCGCATCCCATAAATCTTAAAGGACTAGTTTTTTTTTTATATATTTTTCAAAGACTAACTCATATTTTCAAGGATGATTTTACAAAATTCCAGGACAATTCCAGGACAAAAGGCACTTTTTTCAAATTCCAGGAGTTTTCCAGGACCAAGTTCAATTTTTTCCAGGTCTGTGTGAACCCTGTAAGAGCATGTCTCATATTATATGCCATAATTTGTGGATATATGTTGTGGTCATGGAATGTCGCTCACTGTTTTCATCCACTGCGACCATGATCTTAGGAGTCAGTTCTTGAAAAAAAATGCACCCACAGCAGATCGCCTATTTTATTTATGGTAGCATTTCATATTTGGTATGTAGATACATCTTGGACCCTGGCGATTCACCAACTGTTTCCAGGTCACTGTGACCTTGACCTCTGGTTTCAGTTCCAGCATGGTCGAGCTCAGAGTATATCTGTATATAATTTGAGGTAGGAATTCTAAATTTGGTGTGAGGATATATTTTGGGATCATGGCGTGTCACATACACCCCTGGGTTTCTTTGACATGAAGCTTGTACATAAGCATGAATAAAAACTGCAGCTTTAGTTTTATAACTTTATTAATCATGCCACGATTGTCCAAACATGAACCAGCTGGCTCAATTGGAAGGATATTGGCCCACTTTGAATCGAGCTAAAGTTCCTACTAAATATCTTACGTAATAGATGCATGCGTACGTTTACAACCGAATGTCTACAGTTGCAACTTTTAAATTAGTTGTCAAGTAAACTAAGTGAATAGCCCTGTATGTCCCACCTCAATTCTTCATCGTAGACAAAAAGGGTGTGCATAAACTGCACAGCCTACTCTAATTAACAATTTTGAATAAGAGGGACTGCAAATTGAACACATCAAGGATTCATTTTGTAAAATAATAACATTTTGAGGCTATTGATAGATCTTGAACCCATCTTGCTAGATAGGTCTAGAGGAAGGAACCAGACAAGCTACTAGAGTAACGGTGCTCTGACCCACCGTTGATCTTTAGTAGGTTCATGACGTCACTGTAGTAGCGACTATCGATGTTCGAATTGAACTTTAGCTACTATATAAGTGGGCCATTATAATTGCCATCAGTCAACTATAAAGAATAGCTACCAGTCTGATAAGATAAGTGGACATTAATACACGTAAAATATTGTAATAATATTTCTTTCTTTTCTAAATGGTTATGTTCATTAGTCTATAAATGTAATTGTCTTCAGTGGAGTTGTATGATTATCAGAACTTAGCACCAGCCTATAGACTAGCAACAAATTAGGAATATGCTTATATGGAAAAAATGAAAGGACTATTTGAAAAGTTCTAGGCCCTTGGGAAAGGCGATCAACTATACAGCGTCTCAGAGATCGTTATCAGGCTACAAGACAGTTAAATATCGACGCAGGTCTGGTTAACCAAAAATAACGACCTGACGTTAAGACAACTTACGTCAAGTGTATCAAAGATTTTTGCATCGACGATATCCGTTCTGGCTGGCTATCGTCAGTTCCAGACAAATAATAGGGCTTCAAGGGTAATTTAAATCCAGGTTTTTAATAAAAATAATTTGATACAATTACTTTAAATCACGTCTGATTCCTATACAAATTTCAGTTTGCAACTTTAGAATCTTAGGGTATCGCTATTCGATAAACTGTTGTCCTACCATTATTTATTATTTTGGCATGAAATTAAAAACATGTTTAGCTGACGTGTTGATGTTCATTGTTGCCAAAACTCAAAAAATTAATGCATTAAAAATAAGTAAATTTTTATTAATTTCATTTTTTTGTGTTTTTAAAGTCTTTCAGTGTATGGCGCTAGGTGCCGCTTTAAATAACTGTTTGTGTTTTTCTTTTGCCAGAAGAGTATCTTACCCACTGACTCAATAAATATTGTTAATGTTCATATATGACGTGGTTTTAGTGCAGTGAAACAATAACCAAATTTGGAGGTGTTCCCAACATGCAAGGTGCACATGCTGTTTTCAACTAGGCAAGCCCTCCTTTAAAAAGGAAAATTAATTGAACCTCTGTATGAACGCGAAATTTCCGTAAAAATATTGACAACTTACTGAGTTATAGCGAAATTTAAATATTCGACCTTTGACCTCACCTAAAGGGTCAGGGGGGTGGGGTAATTTTTTATCACTGTCATGCTTATCTACAGGCACTTGGTAATCATGGTCCAAAGCGGGCAGTTGTCAGATATTATAGGTTTGGAGAAATGTGAAGTTTATACCACAAAAAGGCCAATATAGCTTTTGCATTAGCTTTAACCTAAGTCAAAAAAGGGCCATAGCTCAGTCAAAAATTTGCAAATGACCTTCAAGCTTGACCTGTATCTTTTTTATGCTTTACCCTTCCTTAAAATTTTAAAGAAATGGATGCATCCCTTCAAAAGTTATTGACCGGAAACCACAAATTGACAATTTAGCTAAAATCTAAGTCAAAAAAGGGCCATAACTCAGTAAAAATTTTGCGGATTACCCCCCTCCTTATCAAACTTGACCTGTATTTTATAATGCCTGACTCTTTTGTAAAGTTTAAATGAAATTGATGCATCCCTTCAAGAGTTTTCAATCGGAAATAAAAAGAGTGGCGCCGCGGACGACGACGACGCATGATCCCTTTGCAGGAGGCACAATAAAAACCAGGTCACAGATGTGACGAATACTTAGCAATTCTTTCCATGCCAGAAAGTATCAATAAATTCTTCACATGTATGAGGATTTTGTATCATTTTTCACATGTATGAGGATTTCTTCGTATCTGAGAAAAAAGTAACACAAGTTCTTCACAGAAGTTATTCACACGTCAGAAAGCACCCAAAATCTATTATCGTTGGCCATACGAAATGATAAATTTACAGTTCAACAAGGCTATCTTTGAATAGAGCTGCTCCATAGCTGTATTCGAAGGAAGCCTACGAATACAGCTACTGCGTAGCCTAAGAATACACCTACTGAAGCGTTCGAATATACCATAGCTGTATACATATCTAGAAGCATAACATGTTTTCACCGAATACAGCTATCCTTGCTTAAAATTATTGACTTACTCTTACTTTAATCAAAACTCATAGCAGATATTCTGTGGGACAATGTTGCTTTGGTTACAGCATTCCCCAAACCAATAAACTTTTTGTTCTTTCCCTTTATCTATATACTGCCTAAAGCCCTCATAAGCATAATCGTCAGGTATGCTTTGTACACACTGGGTAGCGGGATGAAAGAACGTAAGAAGGCAAAGATCATAAATCAATATACGCCTGACCAAGGGCACCACATGAGAAATCGACAAAACACAAAAAGCTTCACATACAAGCAAACCAAGAGGTTAACCATTTCCAAGCAGGTGCCCACGAGGCTGCAATGAACAGACAAAAAAGCATGACAAGCACGAAGCATAAATAACAAAAATGATATTCAAGAGAAGCACCGCCTTGGAACGGTCGGGAAAACTATTTTACTGCAGGGCTTAAACAAGTTTCAAAGTACCATCGCCTTTAGTTATAATGTGGAATAAGACACATAGATGTTTGGTTTGCATGAAATACCTCTAACTTATCCATGAATTATCTCCTTAAACATATAAATTAAGATTTAAAAAAGGACTTAAAGCAAACATAAGGACTCAACAGTACATAAAACTGAATACCGGAGCAAAAGAAATCCAATAGTTAAACCCCCGTGGGTCTGACAGCAGCCAAAGCGTCAGGCCCCAACCATCGCATCCATATATAAGTCCTTACGTCCGAACTGTCATAGAGGCGTACATGTAACCATCTCTAAATTAACGCAGGGTTCTTTAACCTGCACAAGGGGTGTCTTTCCTGCACAGGGTGTATCCACTTAACGATTCCAAGGACGGTACGCTTTTCTAGTGTAAAGTATAGTTACATACGTTATATAAATATATTAAGCAATAGGTTAATAGTTGCAATTCTTCTTCGAATTTAGCTACTCAAACGCATCGGCTTATCAAGTATCTCAATTCGAAGGTAGCCATTTTCGTTACGACGGTGCCTAATTTAAAGTATATCTTAATTTCCCCATATGCTATTGGTACTTAAAATAACCGCATTAATGACAAAAAAGTTTTAAATCTAATTCTAGTATAGTGGCCATATTGGATATTGTCATTTGGCCGAATAAAAACTACCAGATGACCTAATGCCCAAAAATATCAGCTTGATGTGTCAATATGAAACATTATACAGATGACCACCATGGTGATAACATTTTGATGTTACATCTTTGAGCCCCTATAATATCTAGATGCAACTAACAAAATGCCAGCATTATACAACTGGAAGTTGGGGAATTAAATATAAAAATCGATTGTTATTCAAAATGACCACCATGGCAGTTATTTTGTGAAACCCTGTTATCATTAAATAATATTCTTATATATAAGTCCTTCCAATATTATATCTGTGCCAGTTCAGTCAAAATATTTTTATTGGTTCAGAAGACAGGACAGACAATGTGCCGGTTCAGTCTTAATATTTTTATTAGTTCAGAAGACAGAACAGACAAGGCTATTCTATAGATTTAAATGAGTCTGGCGACCTTGTAAACTAGGTCAAAGTCACCAAAATGTAATCAGCCATTATGCCCTCCCAATGGTATATTTTTACCAGTATGGTCTGAATCTATTCATTGGTTCAGAAGAGAGAGTGCCTTAAAGGCTTATTCATATAGCTACGTTTGTATATGACCCTGGTGACCTCGAGTATTAGGTAAATGTCATGAAAATAGCATAATTCCTTTCGATTGGCCTAAGTAAATATCCATGCACGTTTGGTTGAAATACATCAAACAATTCAGCTACACCCACGCTGACAGGATCTTTACCAGTTTCAAAGGACAGGATTCCCACTAAACGATGATCCACAGTGTATTTAAGTGTCTGTCAGTGCAAAGGTCTCGGACTGATTGGAGGAATCGATACTATGAATACATTTTCTCATGTTTTACCCATGTTGTGATACCTTAATATTCTCATTGTGATTATACTTGTGCATGCTAATATGACTTGTGCTTGCACAACATATATGATGTTTCTGAAATAAAATAATAAATAAATAAAATAGCTCTTAAAGGACCTCGTACAGTTTCCTATTCAATCTGCCCAAATTTTGACAGCCTTAGGCTAGGATAATGCATAACTAACAACAATATTTTTGTGCTTAAATCAAACCGTTACATTTAGTGCACCCAGCAAAATAAAAATATCTTGAAAATATTGCATAATTATGCCTGGACTTTACGGTTTAGGGGGTTGGGGTATTTTTTGTGACCAAATTTTATTTTACAGAAAGTCAAAGTTTCGTCGAGTATTCACCTGAATACATGTAAATATATATGTTTGCGGCATAAAACTTGAATTAAAAGTGATGCGTTTGCATAAAATTTGGGTTGAGAAGATTTCATTGTTTCATATAAAGAAGTGTGCTGTCAATGACTTTTGGCTATAACCTGTAAGTTTAAAGTTTAACTTGTGCACTGAGGTGTATAATATCTGCATACTGTATAAATCATAGTCTAGATAAACACAGTTTTTGAGCGTAAAATCGTTAATATTTTCTTACACATCAAATTTAGGCTCATTCGTTTTGCTAGAGCATCTAGCTATGTTGCTGACTTCAACACTCGCAATAAATTGTTAACTCAGAAACTTCTTAAACAAGGCTATCGGTATCATAAACTTCGCAAAACATTTTCAAAATTTTATAGACGATACTATGATTTGATTTCTAAATTCCAAGTTGGACTTAAATCTCTCTTGCGCCAAGGACTTTCGGAACCTGATTTCTATGGTGACTTGGTGTATAAGTTGAAGAAGATTGTTGGCTCTAATAATTTTTCAGCGCAGTTCATTAAAATAATTTCCCATTATAAAAAGATTGGCTATAACATTAATGTATTGCAACAGACTGCATGCTTGGTAGTCAACCCAATCACGGTTGGCAACTTTGCTTTCCTCTTTAATTGCACGCCGGTGGGTCGGACTTCAGACTCTATGATGGTTCCGACTTAAAGACTCATCTATTGATGAGATGGTAGGGGCCTGATGCTTTGGCTGTTTGTCGGGCCCACCGGGGTTTACCTGTTGGATTTCTTTTGCTCCGGTATTCAGTTTAATTTACTGTTGAGTCCTTATCCTTGCTTTATCTCCTTGTTATATCTTGATTTATATGTTTTAGGAGATGATGCATTGATAAGTTAGGGGTCTTTCATGCAAACCAAATATCTATGTGTCTTGATCCACATCTGAATTAAGGGTGAGGTTGGCGCCGTTAAACCGGTTTAAGCCCTCCAGTAAAATATTTTACTGACCGTTCCAAGGCGGTACTTCTTTTGTGGATCTTTTATGTTTTTGTTCTGTCTTGTGGTTGCTATGTTTTGTGCACGTCTGTTTATATGTGCTTTGTGGTCACCTGCTGGGAAAGGGCTGACCTCTTGGCTCTCGTTTGTGGTGTCTTCTGTGAGTTTGTCACTTTCCCATTGGTATCCTGGGTCAGGTGTGGTACTTGATTGTATCGATTCCTGATCTTTGCACCATTACTTACTTTTATTTTGGTGCTTAAAAGAACCGTCTCATTGTGACGGATCTTTTGAGTACCCACAACATATGTTTGGTTTAGAAATAAGACAATTAACTACATGGTACGCACTCATAACTAAAGCCCTGATACATGCCATTGTAAACTGTTATTTAGCTACAGGCTTCTACAAAATAAGTTTCTAATAATCTTTTATTATGAAGTGTTTTTGAGCATTTTGACAGCGTTCCCCGCGTGACCAATCATGCTTTTGTTTGTTTGTTTGATTTGATTCTTTACGTCCACTCAACAATCTTTCAGTTATGCGGGACGGGTCTTCCTGGGTTGAACCAGTACTAAGCTAGGATAAATGTGTCTTGCTCAAGGACCACAATGCAGTGACGCCGGTGAGGCTCGAACCCGCGGTCCTTCGGTCTCGAGTCAAGCACTCTACCACTGAGCCACTGCGCTCCCTGACCAATCATGCCGTTTTCATATTAAGTGTGTTATGTAAAACTACAACTGTATGCAAAAGGATTAGTTTGGTCACGGGGGGGGGAAGCACTTCAGTAAAACTTTTTTCTATTTTCTATATGTTGAATAGCAAAAACAGAGTTTTCAGCCTAAATTTTTTCAATTGTTACTTGTCCAATGAGAAAACGGCTTTTGTGGATAATTCTAGGGTTAAAGCGACTATCTTTTTCATAGAAAAAATATCATTTTCTTTGAAACTTTTCTCTGGTCATTTTTGTGGGCAATCCTTCATTAAGACTGTCCGAGGTCCTTGGTAAAACAAAGACTTATTTGATACTACTAAATTGTTGTTATATTTTGTAGGCGATTGACTTTGTGCTTACTATTGGTAGTGTGGATGCAGTGTTCCCAGAGCCTGGTAAAATACAAGTTTAACAGATTTTGCTTGTTACTATTTTGAACAAGGCTACATCAATACGGACATCCTGTATATCAATCGGTGTCAGGACATTACAACAACGAATATCAACAAGACACAATTCGTGTTGCTGACAATGTCAAAGTTCCATCAGAGCTGCTGTATCAAAAATAATGAAATTATTGTTTACGTTTGTCAAGGTTGTAGATCTTTATTGATACAATATGTGGTGTGAGAGTACAACAGAAAACAGCAATGCTTATTTTAAAGACAATGGATCCTGATGGTGAACGACTTTGTAGTTTTCACAAACAAAGTAGGAGTGTTTCTGATTTGTTGGTACATATGGATAGTTATTACAATCTCCTACCATAAGACTTTCCCATTCCTGGTGCAAAAGATGGGTTCTCCAAGGATATACCATGGGGCTAAGACTTTTAACACCAAAAAATCCCAGGTATGTGGCAGGACTGTATTACGATTACAAGCACACAAAGCAAATCAGGAGAATCCCAAGGATAATAAGAAGAGAGGCTGGCACAGAAAACTCGCTTGTGAAAGGCATTCGAATTCTACTACGATATCAACATATGATAAAGTTGCAGGATCAAGAAGCTTTTCTTTATGTCGTTCTTCTGTAAATCAGCTAAAAGAAGCATTGTGGAGCTGTGAAATGCGCATTTTAGAAGACAGATCTGGTAGATGAGATAACATTTTATAGTGTTTGCTACGACCATCATTGCTTGGTCTCTCAAATGTTATAAAAATCACTTAGACATATTCTGTAGTTACTAGAACTGCCACATAATTAGGGCCAATAACAGCAGTGACGTGCAGTCTGGAACACAAGATGTTACATATCATTAATTCATTGTACTTTGCTCTAGTGACTACTTCTCAGTACAATCGTGTACAATGGGTGAATGGTATGAGTCATTTAATTGCGTGATGATCAGTATTGATGTGCTGTCCAATATAATATCTGTGATGATCAATATAAGGGCGAAAAGCAGAAGTATCAGAGATGGTTCTACTTCCTTAGTCGTCAGAGGATAATGAATTGCTTTTTAAGGCATTGCTTACACAGTTTTAGGATACAAGCCAGTACCTTATAAATCAAGCAAGACTGTATGTCATCTATGTGGTTTATTTAACTATTTTGCGTTTCTATGATAAAGGTATAGGTTATATTTTGTATATGTTATATAATATACATTCTCAGCTCCATTGTAAGTATTTTATAACCAGTACATAACACAGTATAACCTGTATAGCCCTGGCCCAGCTGTTTCCATTGGTTGTGACACACTAGATTTAGATTTTGAAACATATATTGTGTTGCTATTTATTGATCTTTCAGAATAGAAGGGTTCCGGTAAACAATTATTGGTGTGAAAAAAATAGTTTGACCATTTTTAAGCTCAAATAAAATAAAAAATCTAAGATGTATAGTGTTACTAAGTTTCCTTAAAATCGAACATGTAATTGTGTAAACATGATTTCTATGATGGTATAATCATGTGATGAAAATGACCCTCCATGTACATCCTAGATCTGATTCAATTGAATGGGCCAAAGAGTTCAGAATGTTCATTGAATAGACTGTCATTTCTATTCTAGCCATGTATGCGTTCAGATATTAATGCATTACACTAATCATTCAGTTAAGACTCAGACAACCAGTACATACACTATCTGACAGGAGTCTTTGGTGATATGCGATTCTCATAGCTGAAATTCTTAGCTTTCTTTCTACAGGCAACAAATGCTCTCCTGATTAGACTGTGTAAATGCCTTTACTAAGCATATCGGACATTTCTTTGTGCAAAAACATAGCGTTTCTTCAATCTATGGTTTTGCTCACACGTCAAAGATGCTTCTGATACTTTATTCATATATGAGATAAGAACCCAGTTAACAAATATCATATAGCAATGGCTTAAGAAGAGCTGTCTTTGGGGTTCCTGTCAATGCCATGAGTCATTAAAAATAAGTCCTATTACAGAAAGTTCTGCAAAAAGGTTCTGCGACCGTTTCTGAACTACGCTTTGGTTATAAACTCTAATTTGTAGAGGTAACATTGAGTAAGACTTGGAAATGCCACAATCACACACTGTATACCAAACTAGGGTAACGTGATGTCAAGATGACAATTTAAGTAAAGCAGCCAACTCTCTCTTCCCCAAAATAGAAAGGCACTGAATACTGCACAACATGGTTCAAGGAAGGGTATTTATCTTTTCCCCGCCATTCAGGAAATTGTCATCTCTAAGCTTATCTTCTAGCGTATATGTTCTTTTAAAGCATATGCCTATCATTTTGCGAACAATTTATCAACACAAACTGTTTGGACCCATGAGAAAATCCATAGGACCAGTTGGTAAAGTGTGCCTTTCCATCTGCACTTTTCGGAGGCTGGGCTGTCTGGGATTTAAGAATAACGTTATACACCATAAGATAATTTCATTATGTGACCATCTAAGGACATACATGTGATAAATAGCCTATTGTCATCTCCACCCCATACGCAATTATTGTGAGAGATATGAACATCAATGAGTTTAAAAGGAAAATGAGATCACCTTACGAGTTTTAGACAGATTTTAAGCATATCTGACATTGACCATTGACTGCAAGGTCATATTGGTAATCTGAATAGCGTTCATTGTGCCAAAATTTTAATATTTAAAATACACTGAATCTAAAAATAAAGATTTAACTTTATGTGATCTTGTCATTTGGCCCCGAGGTCATATAAGTGACCTTAAGAGCATAAGTAAGAAAGGGGACAAAGATCAGCAATCGATACAATCAAGTACTATACCTAAATAACATATTGCCATCTACATCCCAAGGCAATAGTTGTTCCAAATATCAACATCACCCTATAAAAATGAATAAGGAGTCCACAGTACGAGCATCGGTTACTGACAATGAGCAACTGCACCACTCTTGCCCAATTCCTTCACAAATATTTGAAAAAAATCACCAACAGGTCATCATGAAACAATTTGGACATATAACAGAAAGAGACAGTTAAATTTAATTTAACATTTTATCTGCTATAAATGTCAAATATATGCTTTAATTGTTTAAATAGTGCAAGATGTATTTCCCACTTTGAATTTCTTAGTTGTATATCGTTTCTGATGAAAAAAAAACAACAACAACGCCAACTGCATTTTTTACAGTATTTTGATGGTTTGGACAGCGATCAGAGTCTTGATATCACTGTCTCTTTAAGACAATGTCAAAGATTGGACTTTGATATAGTAATGGTCTGGCTAAGATAGTCACAGTATGGCTAAGACAGTTTAACTGCAGAGTTAATCCAGTTTTTCACTACATATGTTTTATATTGTTCCATTTCTCGTAATTTTGAGTTGAATTACTCAATACTTAATGGCTTTATTGTATAATCCGCTGAACTGGGTCCCGAACTGGGGACTTAAGTTATTTGTTAAGACCCAGATTGGATGCCGTAGAACGCAACCTCTCGGCAGTCTTTGTTGCTGGCTTCAGAATACCATTAAATTTTCAAGCATTTTTACATATCTTAATGCAATAATCAGATAACAGTGATGAAAAATAGTAAGTGAGTATAAACATGGTTTACTGCTACATAAACATCTTATAGGCCCCTGGGGGTTCTGAAAACCCTTGCTTTACACTCTCAGGTTTCAGCGCCACTTTTGGGGCCCACCAGATGTTAATGCACAGAAAATCATGTTTTACCCCTATATAATTATACCTCACGTGAAATCCCTTACAAACTTCCATAGATGAGCCAATGCTATGGCTTCGAGGAATATTGCCAGAATAATCAAACAGAACATAGATTAAAAACAGTGAAAAGTCTACACCAGTAGCAGAGAAAGTTCAGATGCCACACCATTGGATGTTAAGTTCACTAATTTTACAGCTTATATAGTTATTATAAAAAAGTCCTACCGCAATAATAAGAAACGCGAAAATCTGGGATATTATTTTATTACATGCATTTTTCCGAACATTAAGCTCAAATCTGGATTTAGAATATCCTGCAGTGTCAGAAAAAAATTGTTTTAAAATTCTACGTCCACTGCCCTGACCCCTAATCTCTTGGGAATTTCGACATTTTTAGGCTTTCTGAAAAGCAGGGGGAATGTAAATGGTGTAACAGCCATGTGACGGCCTATATATCTGTACTTAAATTTCTACAGGTAAGTGTCAAAAGCATTACACATTTTAAAATCTTGATTGCTTTGTACATGCCAGTTTCATTTTTTAAGCACTGCCATTCAGTTGAAAGTACCGATTCAATCAGCGTAGACACAGATCCAACCGATCCAATACGATCAGTTTGATCCGGATAAATACTGTTTGCTATATTTGTAAGGACATTTTCTACTAAAACAGCGTGATGTGGCTATTATTGACAGTTTTATAAAACAACTTTTACGGTGGTAAACGGCCTAAACACGATCAACTACACATATGTAATTTTATAGTCGGCCATTCAAGTACTGCAGAACAATAATAGTTTTTTCACACAATGGATTAGCTAGGTCTATCCAAGGATTATCCCTGTCAAGTGTCAAATAAGTGGAATAAAATGCCAGAATTCTACCATCAGAATTATTAGAACAAATATTAGCCGTAATACCAGGCAATATCTTTTGTCAAAATAATGCCTGAAATGATTCACGATTATTGAATACTCAATGTGATATAAATTGAAAACGTACATCTGAAGTCATTTATTCGCTATCCTAATTTATGCAGCAGTACTTTATATGTACGATACACTTTATGCTATACTGAACAAAAGTGAAAACGCTATACTACAATATTTTAAATTTTGTGAGAAAGTATTGGACGAAAAGTCTTTATTAAAGATTAATAACGTTTTCCAGACATCCAGCAAGCGATTCGTCGAAACTCCACCAATTTGTCTCTTTTGAAGTTTGAATTATGTTCCTTATTGTGTTTAAAGCTTTATTCACTGAATTTTGCAACTGCGCATGCGCAAAAAAGATTGTTATGCTTATCAGAATTCGTCATACTTGGGTTGCATTATTACACAAGAAAACTGTTTTTATCACTTGAAACAAGCTCAAAAATCAATTTCGAATTTATCAAATTTGTAAAAAAAAATGGAAAATGTCTGCCTTTGATAAAAACAAATAGGGAATATTATATAAATATTAAGTTCCCTGATTGAGTGATAGTCGAAAATATCATCCTGAGGAATGTGATCAGGGGCGTAGCCAGAGGCTTTATCAAGTTGAAGCCCACCAAAAATATTTGGAGAATTAAGAGATACACGTTTATGACCTAGTTACTTAATTGTTCAGATAGCGAAGAATAAAGACGCTGATCCGACTGCGCAGATGCGCAGACTGGTC
This sequence comes from Loripinus fragilis, assembly GCA_964019695.1. Classification (NCBI taxonomy): domain Eukaryota; kingdom Metazoa; phylum Mollusca; class Bivalvia; order Lucinida; family Lucinidae; genus Loripinus; species Loripinus fragilis. The sequence goes on from CAXHUL010000703.1 coordinate 76,207, forward strand.
TGCGCCTTTGTTGTTCACAATCAACAAAAGTCATGGTGTCTCAAGATGTCAATGAAGCCCTTTGCTTCCTGGCCTCCGCCTGGCTACGCGCCTGCCTCCGTTGATAATCACATTTCCAGAGATGATATTTTCGACTATCAACCAATCAGAGAATGTAAAGGTTTTAATGTATCATAAAATAGTTTATGGTATGGACATGATATTTTCTATGCTTTTGAACTCAGCCATACATCGTTTGTATATAAGTATTTCGAGGGTGTGTGCGTCTCGACCAATCAGAATATTCAGCGCTCCTCTCAGCCTATGATAATCCAGTATTCATGCTATTTACTTCCTTTCTCATTTTGAATGCATCTGATTCAGCTTCGAGGTATGACCCTCGTCTTTTATATTGATAATAACAAAATTTAATAAATCTAACACAGCACCGAATATCATCTCATATGACGCTACGGCAAAAGTACATTAAATGGATACGCTTCCAGTCTGTTGTTGTCGTAGTTTTTTCATGATTAGTTGTTTACATAAGTGCTTGATTCGCAGGAATCAACATGGCGGCCACGCATGTTACCATAAAGTTCTAATGCGCGCACCATAATTTTTTTGGGCTGGTGAATGTATGGTTTAAATTTCAGTCTACCGTGTCAATATTGGAACATTCGATCAGGGATGGATGAATTATTGCATCATTAGAATAAGCTGGACTGAGCTTGTGGTATGGCTTAATTACTACAACAGCCATCATAAACGCCCAATGTTATTATCACATTACATTTTGTATGCCATACTACATATACTTGTCTATCGGGTTTGGCTGCCAATATTACATTTTAATAAATAGGTTTTTAGAGCACCCTCTCATTGAGGGACAGTACATTCTTTGTCTTCAAGCCAAAATTCGATTGGCAATCTGGAGTGCTGAGACAAAGAACTCTGATCAACTAACCCAATTTTAATACAACTTGACTCGGTGCTATTGTGATGCAGTGTATACTGTTATATTATGTGCACATATTGTTACAGTTCAGCATTTTCATTTCTTTGGGTGCATTTTACTCTTGGCCAGCTTTATTTTGGCCCCTTATTTTGTTTGGAAGCACAATTATGAGTTGCCATTTTTCCAGCTTCCTCTTTTTTACTTTACACTTTACGACATGGACCGCACCTCTTTGGACTGATTTATCATGAACATAAAGGATTATGCATATTGCTTTTGCATTTTATGAGTGCCTGTTTTATTGTGCTAGCTTATTTGATACAGATACATAATTTGATATATTTCCTTTTTCGCACCCTTATTACTATCACAGCCTTTTATTTTGGCTATTTGTGAATATACGTGTACGGTTTCTGGTCTCTATACAGATTCACATAGCTCCGAGACGTAATGTTTTATACGATATTACTTTGCATTTTATTAAATGCCCTTATTTCATAGTGCACTTTACCGGCTCACACAGGCAAATATTTAGCTGTGTCTTCCAGGGAAGTAGTTGCATAAATCTATTTTTCATTCATAAATGTATATCCACTTGTTAGCAGATCTCTGAAAAGTGTGATCTAGGTCAGATGCCACCTTATGGGGAAAGAATCTTTTTTTTTTTTTTTGGCCTTCCATTTTGATTCATTTGAGGCCAATTTGCAGATATTTGAGTCACAGGTATTCTTTCTTAATCACAATATGCATCTGCCACAGGCCAAAATGGATAAAACTCAGTCAAGTCCTGTTTGACAGGCCTCCAGATAAGATTTCGTACCAGAAAATTATTTTTCTTATTTCTCAACCAAAGTATATGGTGTGGGTACCCAAAAGAGCCATCTCAATAAGACGGTTCTTTTGAGCACCGAAAACATATGTTTAAACTGTTGGGTTGGAAAATAATCACAATTTACAATTAAAAAAAATTTGCTTGACTGGCCCTATGCTGTTCAAGTGTTTGTGATTATCTTTGTAAGGTCAGATTCCGATCACTTTGGGTGTAGACAATTTAAAGATTGAAGCAGTATTATAGGCTGCAAAAAATCAATATTTTGAATGCAAAACAGCAATAGTTGGCATGTAAGCTAAATGTCACATTCACTTCCTCTTAATATATCTTTAATATATGATATATTCCAGCTGTGTGCAAAAAAAACAACAACAAACAATAAAAAGAAAAGTTTCTGAAAGCTCAAGACTTACTGCCATTTTGTTTTGTGAAAGACAGTACTTGTTCAGGTGGTAAAATGTAGAATGACATGATTACTGTCCAGTTCATAGTAAAAAAAAAAAAAAAAGTTTTGCAGATTCAAGGAAAACTTCAATATTATGTTATAATTGTTTGATTGGAGGTCACAAGCCATTCCTAACATATATTTCACAACTACCAATGATATATTTGACTGGATTATCTGGCGGCAAGTGTAATATGGCCCTAAACTCTGAAAATTGCACCATGAGAGTGCTGTTTCACTGTTTTGTTATCTTATCTTAATTGCTGGGTAGGCAGTCAATTTGGTAGGCTGTGTCCTCTACTTGAATCTACTTAACGCACATATAAGCTGGGCGTTATTGACAGTCCCTGCCAATTTATGGCGCTTTTTTTCGCCCAGATTTGTCAAAATAGTTTGTGTAACTCAACATATGCTTATTATTTTCATGTTGATGCTTGTCTATTATTTGGACATCATAGTTTGGCATACTAATAAATGCCCATTCTCAACTCAAACAAGTCTTTTTTATTTTTGACAAACTAGCTTCGTTAAGCAGCCAGGTATCCAGCACATGTCGGTTACATGTCCTAGTACCATAAGTGTTTTTATGTATCATAAAATAGTTTATGGTATGGACATGATATTTTCTATGCTTTTGAACTCAGCCATACATCGTTTGTATATAAGTATTTCGAGGGTGTGTGCGTCTCGACCAATCAGAATATTCAGCGCTCCTCTCAGCCTATGATAATCCAGTATTCATGCTATTTACTTCCTTTCTCATTTTGGATGCATCTGATTCAGCTTTGAGGTATGACCCTCGTCTTTTATTTTGATAATAACAAAATTTAATAAAGCCACCTCCTCCTCTCCTCCCTCCTCTTTGCTTCAAAACAATTGCAAACCATTAAAACAATTGCAAAACATCTATCCTTTTCATATCCAGAATTATCTGATTGGTCACAACAGCTCACAAGATATAAGATCTTTCAAAATATGAAATTAATAAGTTGAATATGACTTTGAGAAGGGGCGTATAGTTTCTTAAGAGAGAAATTGTAAGCCTTTGCTTGAAGTTTCTGGTGCTTTATTTTGCTCCGATTGGTTGAAGTAGATTGAATATCTACTTGTTATGCGCCTTTTTCGCCCAGATTTGTCAAAATAACTAGTGTAACTCAACATATGCTTATTATTTTCATGTTGATGTGGCGCTTTTTTCGCCCAGATTTGTCAAAATAGTTTGTGTAACTCAACATATGCTTATTATTTTCATGTTGATGTTTGTCTATTATTTGGACATCATAGTTTGGCATACTAATAAATGCCCATTCTCAACTCAAACAAGTCTTTTTTATTTTTGACAAACTAGCTTCGTTAAGCAGCCAGGTATCTAGCACATGTGGGTTACATGTCCTAGTACCATAATATTTATTTTATTATGCCGAACATTAGACCCTTTATTTCATACCGTCTTAGGCCTACCTTGGTCAGGGGAGTTCCAAAGGGAAAATGATGCACAGCCTCATATCTATATGCATGAATGAGACACATCTTTCACAACAGTGATCTTTTGAGTAGTTCGAATGCTCAAATGGATCATGATGTTCAGTCAAACGAGTTACGCCATAAAATGTAAACGACGCCAAACTTAATACCAAGCAGCGTCATTTAAGTGGGATACTGTACAAGATGTGGATTTGTTGCAAAAATAGAAAATTTCGCGAAATCTACTCAAATTTGGTCTTAACGTGTTGGTCTTGTCCGAACTAAGAAGACGAGTACCTACACTCAATGTTTCTGACCATAAACAACGAAGTTATTGGGAGTGGAAAGTGGCCAAGTCATGCCTCATGTCCGCCATTGCTATTGAACGTCTCCTGACGTGAACGAACCGTACACGCATCGGCTTTGCGCATCAGACGAACGACTGATATTTTCGACTATCACCCGCTGCTATGACAAACGAGTGAGAGTATTCGGCGTCGCTTTAGTAGCGAGTGTTAGTGTAAAATATCAGTCGTTCGTCTATGGAATTTTTGTAATGGGAAATTCACGTGAGGTATAATAATAAATATTTGGTAATCTTCGATTGATCACGATTTTCGATAACTTTTTTTCTTTTGCCAAATCAGGTAGACCTATCGGAATATTGTTCCTACCATTTCTCGACCAGTATTATGCTCAGACTAAGATGCAACACTACATTTATCTTCCTATTCAGATTTAAGTAATAAAATTTCAAGCTTGGCCAATTTGGACGAAAACCCCACTTTCTAAGGTTGCTTTTCTAAACGATCAAAACGCATTTCTGGTTGTCAAATGTATAAGACTACCATTTCGTTCAGTCGGATCTGGTTGGCAGTGGATTTCTGAAGGCCTAAACTGTGTGAGATTTCTGTTCAAATTTGTAACCAGAAAAATTGAACCCCTGTCACATTTAAATGACATTCATCTGTTTCCTCGTGACAATATCCGTAAACCTTTTACTTTATGCATAGCTCAGTCTTTGAACATTCAGATACACCTTCATTTGCTTTACTGGCTTGCATCATTTTGTTCAGTATATAACCTACACGGCGATCACTGACATGAAACGCCAACTAATGATTTAGTCAACCGTTGCATATTATTAATAAACTTGGTCAGTTTATGTCCATCTACCAACAGTAATACTCCCCCGTTGAAAAGAACCAAAAATATGCCAAAATTCCATCTAATTACAGAAAAACTCAGCAAAACCATCAGGTTGAAAATTTTGTCAAAAAATACTGCAGCTTTTTCGACCTGCATATCGAAAATATCAATATAAATAACGTGAAAAGAAGCACTTTAAGTCGATTTTCGCGTTTCTTATTAATGCGACAGTACTTTAGCTATTTATACTCCGACATTTATGCCGAGGGGTATATAGTTTTCATCTTTCCTTTAATCCGTTTGTCCGTTGGTAAGTTTGTTCATTCGTTCTTAACAATGGCAACGTTTTTGATTATTTTTTTCCAGTGATGTGTATCTCAGTAACCATTGATCAGAAAGCACTGGTATTTGAAACATAGTTACCCTGGAGGGTTGGCATTTACATCATGACTTCAGACCCCAGGGTCCTTGCCCCTCTGTTGGACTGGATGTCAAAATATAGGACATCTTTAAAAAGTATGACAAAGTTTTAGTAAGAGTTTCTCGAGTGGTACATATCTCTGTAAACCCATATCAGAAGTCATTCATATTTGGACAATAGTAACCCTGTATGATTGGCATTTACATCATGCTTCCAGATATAAGGGTCCCTGTCCCTGGGCGAGGCTGGAGGTAAAAATGTAGGACACCGTTAAAACGTGATTTGTTTCTTTTCTGACTTACACAGATATCTAACCTACCATTTGTTAGAAAGCATTCGTGCCGTGGACAATTGGTACCATTTATAGTTCACTTTGACTTGACGGATTCAGAGCCTTGGGTTGATGCCCCAGGGTGGGGTTAGAGGACACAATCAAGATCATCTTATTTTTTTCTTTATAGAATCTTTTTTTAACAATAGATACTAATGAAGACTGACTTTGTGTGACCTCACACGTTAGGGTTCATGACACAGAGTGGGGCTGGAGGTCAACATTAATGTCACCTTTAAAGTGCTATTTTATTTTTTCTGACTTATTTGTATATTTTACCAACCATTAATTAGAAAGCATTCATGCCCATCCCCTGGGACTAAACCAGGTAAGGGGGTCACAATCTAGGACACCTTTGAGAAAGCTTTATTTATTTTTCAACTTACCCCCAATAAACATTTATGGGCATTTGATATCTTTTATGACAGGCTTCGACTGGGCAGCTTCAAACTCTTTGGTTGGTTTGAGGTCAAATTTAATGTCAATGACATATTAAATATTTTTTGCATGTAGTCATCTGAATTTAACAACCTACCTTTTTCAGACTGACTTTCTCTCCGCTATATCAGTCCTCGTAATTTATGACCCAGGGTAGGGCTAGAGGTCAAATCTTGGACATCTTTAAAAAGTGCTAGTTTATTTTACTGAATTGTGTAGATATTTTACCAACATTGACAATATTCATATTTGATATCATGCATGGCTTGCTTCCACTTGACTACTTTAGATACATGGTTACTTGCAAGAGATCAAAATCAAGGACATATTTAGATTTTGGGGGCATGGGGGAGTTTGGACTGGGACAGAAAGGACATCAGCTATGGATATACATGCCTCTCAAGACACTTTTTCAAGTATTGGATCCTCTGACGAAAAGTTGCTTGATATTTTGGCGTTTTGTGCTCCGTCCTTCTACCCCATTAGCCCGTCCATGGCTGCATCACTTTAAATTATTGTTTAGACTTTCGTGCAACTTTATGAAATTTTTTTGTGAAGACAATGGAAAATTGGTGGTCTAAACATTTATTTCTCAAATCACTTTTGCTGTCTTCGAATTTATGTGAGTCGCGCATTCCTGTCCATTTTTATATTGAGCCACATAATCTCATCCCACCACATGGAGTACAATACTGTTCATCAATTGTAATGTACAATACCACTGCTTTACAAGAATGCAAAAACATTTTGCATAGAATTACATGCTTTTGATATTTTGTTTTTTGGGGGTAGGGCGTTTCTATACCAGACTGAAAAATCCCCATTTATACCAAAGTAAGAGAGAAAGCAAAGATCAGGAATTTATACAATTAATTACCACACTTAACACAGGAAACCATATGGGAAAAAGACAAAAGCACAAGAACCATCCCATATAAGAGAGCGAATATGTTAACACTTTCTCAATAGGTGACCACAAGGCTGCAATTAAAATATATCACAGAAGGCAATGACAAACACAAGAATTACCACCTTGGAACGGTCAGTAAGAAAATTACTGGAGAGCTTAAACTAATTTCACGGTGTCAGCCTTCCCATTTGTTTTGGTGATTCGAGACACATAGCTGTTTGGTTTGCATGAATTATCCCTAACTTATCCATGAACTATCTCCTAGAACATATAACTCAAGGTATTAAAAAGGAAGTAAAACAAAAAGGACTCAACAATACTTAAAACTGAATACAAGAGCAAAATAAACCAATAGTTCAACCTCTGTTGGGTTGACAACAGACGTAGCATCAGGTCCCAACCATCCCATCTATAGATAAATCTTTAAAGTCTTTGAAATAGTAGATAAACTTTAAGCTAGGGATTCCAATGTGACCAGTTTGTTTACATATACACTACTGTACCTCATAATTTAATTTAAGGCGATATGGAAAGTCAAATATACCCTGCAGGACTTCAGTTACATAACGCCAATACCACTAATATTCAAGCCTCGTTTTTTACTTACATTTGACCAAAATTTACGATAAGCGTGACGATTGTGATTTTGAAATTGTCAGTTTCCCATTTAAGATGGTGATGTTCCTAGCTCTGCATCCTATGGAGGTTATATTTCTCAACTCATCCAATTTGCTAGAGCTAGCTATGTTACTGCTTTCAACACTTGCAATTTACTGTTAACTCAGAAACTTCTTAATCAAGGTAATATGTCTCATAAACTTTGCAAAACTTTTTCAAAATGTTACCGCTGATGCTATGATTTGGTATTCAAATTCAATATTGAACTTAAATCTCTCTTCAGAACCAGAGTTTTACGGCAACTAAGTGTATAAATGAATGGAAATTGTTGGCTCCAATAATTAACAGACGTAGCACCAGGTCCCAACCATCCCATCTATAGATAACTGCTTTCAACACTCGCAATTTACTGTTAACTCAGAAACTTCTTAATCAAGGTAATATGTCTCATAAACTTTGCAAAACTTTTTCAAAATGTAACCGCTGATGCTATGATTTTGTATTCAAATTCAATATTGGACTTAAATCTCTCTTCAGAACCAGAGTTTTACGGCGACTAAGTGTATAAATGAATGGAAATTGTTGGCTCCAATAATTTTTTGATGCAGTTTATTAAAATAATTTCTCGTTATAAGATTTGTTATAAAATAAATGCATTGCGTCCGACTGCATGTTTGGTGGTAAACCAAATCACCGTTAGCAACTTTGCTTTCCTCTTTAATTTTAACGCTTGCGGGTTGACGTAAGATTCTATGATGGTTTTGATTTAAAGACTTATTTAAAGATGAGAGAGTTAGGGCCTGATGCTTTGTCTGTGGTTGAGCACACCTACATTTAACGATTGGAATATTTTACTTCAGTATTCAGATGAATATACTGTTGAGTTCTTATCTTTGTTTCATCTCTTTTTTTAATCTTGATTTATATTTACTAGGAGATGATACATCGATCAGTTAGGGATCTTTCACGCAAACCAAACATCATTTGTCTTGATCCACATCAAAAATAAGGGTGCAGTTGGCGCCCTCCAAAATGTTTGGGCACTCCAGTAACTTTACTGACCATTTTAAGAAGGTGCTTCTTTTGTTGATCCTTTTTTTTGCTATTTGTGTTTCATGCCTGAGAAGGGGCTGACCCATTTTGTGTGTGATGTTTGCTTTAGTTTTTGTCACTTCTCATATGGAAATATCTTTTAATTTGACCAATAAGCTTATCTTAAATCAAATTTTGAGTCAACCCATTTTTACAGAATGTATTTTCCCATCCTTATCAATTGGAGCAGCCATTTCTGTTGCAATGGTTGTTGGATGGTATTTTCATCTTTATTCAATTTCTAATATAATATTCTGTAAGCAAATAGTTTAAAAGAAAGAAAGACGGCAAAGATCTGGAAACGATACAATCCAGTACCACACCTGACCCAGGATACCACATTGGAAAGTAACAAAAATACAATAAACATCACCAACACGAGCCAAGAGGTCAGTCCTTTCCCAGCAGGTGAACACAATGCAGCAATGAATAGATGCGAAAGCATGAGAAACACAAGACGCAAAAACACAAATGATCCACGAAAGAAGTACCGCCTTGGAATGGTCATAAAACCCTGAGCTGATTCTCCTTTATGCGTCGTTTAATCTGCGTATAGACTGTTTGCCTATGTCCCACCAAAAGGTCGCATTGTATATATGGTGTAAGTAATGTAAAGAGTTGAAAAAATCGTATGCAGACAAATTGGTAGCAGTGCTTTAAATTTATCTTTTACTTAACGTGAATTTTAATAGAACAAAATAGATTGTTACCAGATCTTTCATATTTTTTTCGTGGTACCTTATTACATGCTTTTTGATAGTATTGGAATCAATATTCACATAGGTATTGGTAATGATTTTTATTATAACTATACATAGTATATCTAATAGATTTATTTTATCTATGGCTAATGTTTAGGAATTTCTGTATAATTAAAGTAATTTGGAACAAAGTATACCACGGATCCATTTATTTTAAAGATACTATGTAAATCAAAAAACTTCATACTTTTGTTAATGAGAAGAATTTTAATAAAATGGCATTTATTGATGACCTCAGAATCGATATAAGGACAAAGAATCTGCAGAACATAACATAACACCTTGTAAAAAGGGCTTCGTTTTATGATTTGTTAGCTATATTGTAAATTTATTAGTCTCTAACTCTAAATTGCGTAAAACTGAGCAAGGTAAATAACTAAGAAATGAATGTAAACTATGGTTACCGTCCTTATCCAAAACAACTGAAATATATTTTAGAGAAGTATTAATGCTTTCTTCTGCACATAATTCACACTAAACGTTGTTTTTTTTTTCTACGTAAACAGGAGATCTAACTTAACGCTTCTTACATTCAAAAGAGAAAGAACATCAAAATCGGACATTTTAGAAATATTATATTTTTGGCATAGATGTATCTTATGATTAAAACCCTCAGGAAAATGTGATTGCCATAATTTTATCCATTTTAATTCAGTTTCGAGTTTTTATATCTTGATTTAGACGAAGTATTTGGATCATAAATGATGTTTTCAGTTTTCAACTTTGCTAGGTGAATGGCCTGTTTGGTATAATTGGCAATACAGAAAAGTGTCATATTTTAGGCCTTTTCATCTCAATAACGTACTCATGAAATCTAGTCTCTAAGGATTGACCAGACTGCCAAACATATTGCATGCCACAATAAGTATAAAATTAGCCAGATCAGATGATGTTCAGTTCAAATCATAATTATTGATTATGGAGAACTGTCTACTATATATAGATGAGGTAATGGTAGGTTTTGTACATAAATGTGTGCAACAGGCACACCATTTGGCATTGCAATTAGAAAACATTGAGAAACTTTCCTCGTCTAATGAACACATTGAATGGTTTAGTATACTTCCTAAGAATAGGTGACCCAAGAGGGGATGCCCTAATGGAAATGCCTTAATTCCCAAGCATGGGAAAGGAGAAACAGAATCATAGCATATCCCTTAACACATGCTACAAATAATTGAAACATTCTTGTTTTGACTGCACTCTGATTTAGTTAGATGTACAAAAATCAAAAGATGACAAATAAAGGTTAATGCTAATTTAATAATCAGTAACACAAGCGACAAATATATGCATAATAACAGTTTATTAATATTCCATTTGTGTGGCCTGGTCTCCTCTCACTCCCCCAAAGACCCTTGCAAATTCGATTGAAACTAAAGCTTGAGGAGATCTCAGAAGAAACAACTAAAATTTGTCTATGGAATAGGGCATGATAATTACCTGATTGATCCAAGGCATAAGGTGAATGGGCTCAACCAATTGGCAGGTGACCCCACCAGATACAGCCAAAGAAAGGTAATCTCACCATGGAACATGGAAGTGATCATAGCTGTTGCTTAGGGTAGGATGACCCCGACTCTTTATGGAATATTAATGCAGAAGGTGAATTATCGCGCCCCTAGATTAATTCTTAATGATGAAAGGCGACTGATCTCACCAAGTTTGGCAGATGATTTCACTAGATACAGACAATAGGAAAGTGATCTCTGCTTTGAACAGGTAAGTGATCTTACCTTTAGCTATATGTCATGAAACGAATTTGCCTCATGATTAGCATAAATGTTAAAGGACTTCAGAACTATATTCTATTGGTGTAGCCTCATGAATCGAATAAATGACAAGCTATATTCTAATGGTGTAGCTTTTAATTTGGCATAATATCATTGTCTCCTCTATACTAACTAAAGATTGTTTTAACCATTACAGAGACATGGAGGGTACACAATGAAATAATTGATCTGATCAAATGTAAACCAATGAGAACTTGACATAAATTATTACCAATATATGATCACCCCTTGCAATGTACTTGCCGTCCAGCAAAACCCAGTCCTGTGCAAGAGGTATAAAAGCTGTGGATTACCTACATTGGGAAGTGGGTGGCAATCCAACACCCAGTGATCAATTTTGATATGCTGCCATCCACAGAATATAAACCCTTTTAAAGGCTATACCATTTTTTGTAAGCACAATTAAATGATTTGAAAAATCTCATGAATTAAAATTGCCCCGTTCATTTTTTTTTTCATATGCGCATTCATCTAGCACTTGTGACGAAGGTCTAGTTTGACTGAAAATCCAAGTTTACTCAATACTGGATGAACCTTACCGTCATACATTCCAATCTATTTGATGTAATGTTTGGAAAGGTCAGTCTATTACAGTAATGAATAATCAATAAACGACTGAAAAGTGGTGGCGTTGGGGCGTTTGCTGGGTTAAGCATTCTGCCTTGCCTTGTACGGTTTAATGGCCAAAAGTTAAGCGGTCTTTCAGAAAAGTTGTCTCTCAATCCGCGTTTTTTTTTGGTTAAAAATGCAAAAATATGCTTTTTTGAAGCAAAAATGGTTTTGAGTGAAGTTTTATATCAAATTTAATTTCAGTTGGTAACAAACGGGTTAAGCCGACTTCAAAATAACAACAAAGACTTGAAATTGTGTCAAAAGTAGATGTCTTACGCATTTTTTAAAATATCATATTTTTATAGTATTTTGAAATTCATTTGTAGCTCGTGCTAAATTTGTTGTACGCATTTTATTTTATCTTTACAAGACAGTCCAAACAGTATAGAACCCTGCCATCTTTCTAACTTTGATTCGTGCATTTTATGGTGACAAACATTCCACTGCTTCTGCGCACTTCAAAAGTCAATCAGACTGTACTTTGCTTTATTTTTTTCAAATTCTAAAGTAGAACAGTGACATCTAGTAGTAATGAATGCTCGCTGAAAATATCAATGCCCTGTTGCAGATATTAAGGCGTGCAGAACAGTGCCAACTTCCTATCAAAATTGTATGCATAAAGCTTAATTCCTATGATCTAGCTGCTGGTAGTGTTTGTCTTCATGCTATTACGTAGCAGAAGCGAGGATTGGAGCAAATCATTTGAGGCATGTATGTTTCTGATCACGGCAGTCAGGCACATCTTCAAACAAACAAAAATACAAATGGATTGCATCTCTGTGGAATATTTCATATTGTAGAAAAAATGTGACATTTTGAAATGAGGGTACCTTTACTCTAGCAGCATCTGTGCAAGAAGTACCAGTCATTTTTAAATGAAATGACCTGCAGAGTCTTGGTTGGACTATAGAAGCATGCATTTTGTATAACCCAATCTTATTTTCAAAACTAGTGTACAAATGTAAGGTGGCCAATTAGAAATTTTGCAAAGTGTATATTTTGTATTTGGTCAAAATTTGAATTACAATTTTAATACGTTGCGATCTTGCGTCAAGATACTATTTCAACATAAAAACTGCCCATATATGTTTAGAATATGTTGGCCAAATTGCATGAAAATAAGGAACAGTAACATATTTTCTTATTTGTAAACATATTGTCCTAATTCATAAAAATAAAAGTAAACAACAATTATGTTTCATTATAAACCATACTTGAATACTGACTTAGTTTGAATAACCATGCTTATTTTAGTGGCAGAGGTTGATGTGTTCAGTACTTTTCCCTGTTATGGATTGGCAAATAAATAACACTATTCTTTGATTGTAAAATTCAACGAGATTTGTTTAATGAAGTGCTTACACAATAGTATTGCCCAAATTGATACAATATGATGAGAACTCTACTTAACTCATCTAGTTTCTACCGTTAAAGCTACATCTAGCACCAATTTTACACAAAAACATAAAATTATTAAGAATATAAATTCATGCAGAAGACAAAACTTGTGACAGGTCAATTCACACAGAAGAAGAAACTTACATCTATGATTTCATTATTGGTCAAAGGCTTCATTAAAAATCCAGTTCAAAACGTTACTCCCTATCATACCTATTAGTTAAAAATAACATTTTGTTCAAAGAAGCATTTGGCCACAAAGCTATTTTTCTGTAAGACGGATGAAGATATTCATCAAAGAGTAACATTTATACTTTAGCTAGCTGCGTAGTCCAGACATACAACTTCGTTTCTTGGTCTCACTTGTTCATGCAGAACATTGTTCTGTGATATCACTCACCCGACTCTGTTACACTTTATCCTGGTCACGGCAGCACTGTGTGGTTATAATGTACCCGAATGCCATATATGCTTGTAATCTCAACGTTACTTTTTATACATCCTCTAAGAGGGTAGGAATTGAGAGGGTGGCGAGGGAAGGTTAGGTCTTGTAATTCTAGAAAGCCAGGTGGAAGTGATAGGTATCAAAGTGACAAGACGAAAGACATGACAAGATTTATTTTGAGTGGACCATAAACTAAACTGTAATTAACAGACAATTTTTGGTAGACAGATTGGATGATTGTATTGGATAGCTCTTGATAGAGTGCGATAAGTTGGGGTATGATAGATGATCTTAAACCTAAAACCATGCCTTCCCACCATTTCTAACTACAATCCATACTACATGGTTGCGTAGTGCAGTTGGTAACGTGTCTGGCTACAGATGTGAGTCTGACTGCAGATCAAGGGGTCACAAATTTGATACTGCCCGTTCCAATACTTTCGTGGAAATTGATCATGAAATAGTCTCTAGTGTCATTCTTCTCCGTTTGGCCCAAATCATTCAAGAAGGGTTGTTTTCAGTTACAAGCGAAAGTATATGCATGAAGTACTGGCTTGGAAAAAGTGTGGTAAGGTTTACTGAACGTCCTGCCATGACCATAGCTGTTAAATTGGGGCGTAAAGCAATAACAAAAACTATAATCCTTAACGATAAAAATCACTTCCTTACCCTAACTTAGGAGACTCATAACACTATCACGAATCTACCTTCACATTTCATGTATAACCTTTTCTGCACTAAACTGTTGGATATGTTCAACGGACATGAGAGAGCTGATTTTTTCAGGACCTCTGTGTTATTGGCTGCATAAGGCCTGTGGGTGACAGGATAATACAGAGATGTTGTCGACTGGATAATTTTATTTTTTCAATAATTCACAGAAAGGACGTAAGAGAGTTAATAGATTCAAGTACTTGTAATATTAGAAGGACTCTAGGACCTCATATGGGAAAGTGACAGAACAAGAAAACATTACACACAAGTAAACCAAGTAGTCAACCCTAAGCCAACAGATGACCACAGGGGTGCAGAAAAGAGGCATGGCAAAGACAAAAACACACAAATAAGATCCACAAAAGAAGCACCGCCTTGGAATGGTAAATAAGAAAACTACTTGAAGTCTTAAACAAGTTTCACGGTACCAGCCTCGCCTTTAATTCTGACATAGAACAAGACATAGATGTTTGGTTTGCGTGAAAGATCTATAATTTAACCTTAATCATCTCCTAGTACATATAAATCAAGATATAGAATGGAAATAAATCTAAGATCAGGACTTACAACTGAATACCTGAGCAAAAGTAATCCAACACTTAAAAGCCGATGGGCCGGAAAACAGACGAAGCATCAGGCACCAACCATTTGATATATGGATACGGCTTTTAGTCTGAACCATAAAAGAATCTGAGGTCTGACCAGCAAAGAGAAAAGCAAAGTTGCAAATCGTTATTGGTTTAATTACCAAGCATACACAATTTGTTGAAATACATAAATGTTATAGCCAATCTTTTTATAATGAGAAATTATTTTGATAAACTGTGATAAACATTTTATAATGCCAATGGTTTTCTTTAATTTATCACTAAGTCGCCACAAAACTCTGGTTTGGAAAGACCCTGGCGCAAGAGATTGAAGTCTGCCATTGAGTTTAGATATCAAGTCAAAGCATCGGCAATACAACTAAGAAAAACATTTGCGAAGTTTATGATACAGATAGGCTTGTTTAAGAAGTTTGTAAAGTTGAATATTTTACGAGTGTTGAAGTCTGCAACATGACTAGATGCTCTAGCAGATCAGATAAGTTGACAAATATAAACTCCATATGATGTAGAGTGAGTAATATCACCATCTAAAAATAGAAAACTAACGATTTCATAATCAAAACCGCCATATTTATCGTAAATTTTGGTAGAAACAATATCATTAGAAACGGAAAAATGCAAGTCCAAAAACACAGCTTTGGTATCAGAGGTATTAGTTATTAAGTTGGAGCTCTGAAGAATGTAAGCCTATTGATCATCAGAAAGATACATCATAAAGTCCCTCTCATAACAAAATTAGAATGAATCTGCAATCTGGGGAGCACAATGGAATCCAAACAACTTGTCTATCCAAAAAGTGACTCCTATCGTATAAAAATGCAATTCCGACCAAACAATCATTTTAACAAGACCGTGCATGATATATTTTCGGCTGTTCTGAAGTGAAAACGTGTTTCTTTCATTTCATGCAAGGTAAGGAGAGCCTTCTCTTTGGAAATTTTGTTCAATAAGAACAATTAGTTTATCATTAATTAAAATATGAGGTTAAGTGGTTTAAAGAGTGGAAAAGCATATGTAGACAAACTGACGGCATTGAAATCCCTAATTTTAAGTTTATCTAAATTACTTCACCTGAATGTTTACTAGACCAAAATAGATTCTTATCAGACTAGTCATTAACTTTTTCGCAGTGCTTTATTACATGGTTTTTGATAGTGGTAAGACAAGAAGTTAAGAAGGATCTCTGACAGTCTTAAAGAAGAATTGCCCATAAAAAATGGCCATAGACAGTTTCTTAGAAAAGGATATTTTTTCCATCGAAAGATTAGCAGGTACAGCCTGAATTATCGGCAAAAATACTTTTCTCATTGGACAAGTACCGATTTAGAAGTACGGGGTGAAAACTCTGCTTTTGTCATTATATAGGAAATAGAAAAAACTATTTGAAGTGCTTTTCCCAGTGAGCAATCCTTTTGCATACAGTTGTAGTTTCACATTACACACAATTTACAAACTGGGATGATTGGCCAGGGTATGGGGTGCGGTGGGGTGAAGGCTGTCAAAATGCTTAAAAACAAATTATTACAAAAGTTTATTAAGCGTTATTTTGTATAAACATGTAGCTTATCATCAATTTACAATTGCATGTATACAGTATGTAGTTCTGATACACCTTAGTGAACAGGACAGACTGATTGAGCTGGAATCATAACATGTATAATCTATGTGTTAGCCATTTACAGGTAATAGTCAAAAGTCTTTGACAGCGGGGTTCGTAGTGTGTTAATTTGAATTGAATGTTTCTCCATGATGATACATTGCAATGGTTAGAAGGCGTCCATGCGAGCTGAACATTTCTTGTACTTCAACAACAGCAGAATTTAGGGCGAAGATTTGGTACCAGTAAAATGTATTTAAGCCCCCCCCCCCCCCCCGTGGCTTAGGCTGCTGTCTGTTCTAAGGCGGTGGTTCTGTTGTTGACTTGTTGTTTACTGTTACTCCCATTGTGGGAGTCTGTAATTGTTCTATGTTTTGTTGAATGTTACTTTATGCCCCTTCTAGTTTTGCAATCATCTTGATGGGGAAGTGAGAGCTGGTTGCTTTGCTTAGTTTGTCTTTCTGGTGTCTCGTGATTATTGTGTGTTTTTTCCTTGTGGTGCCATGGTTTTGTCTGCACTTTGTGATTGTGGTATTTCCTGATCATACTCACTTACTATTTTTTCGTGTTTCTCAGCTTGTCCAGTTTGCTGTGTTGCTGATTTCGGCACTCTCTGTTGGCTGTTAACTCAAAAACTTCTTAAACAAGGCTATCAGTATCATAAACTTGGCATAACTTTTTTACTAAATTTTACCCGGCATACAATGGTTTTGATATAGGGCTTTGGTCTCTTTTGACCCAGGGACCTATGGTGGTGACTGAGTGCAAAAGATAAAGAAAATTGTTGGCTCTAATATTTTTTCAGCGTAGTTAATCAAAATAGTTTTTCATTTTAAGAGATGTGTTATAACATTATAGTGGTGGGCTGCATGCTTGGTGGTCAACTCGGTAGCTAGCAGTTGGCAACTTTGCATTCCTCTTTAGTTGCACACTGGCGGATCAAACCTCAGGCTCTGTGACAGCTCTTACGTCTATAGATGGGGTGGGGTTGAGGCCTGGTCTTGTGACTACCAGGGTTTGATTGTTGGATTTATTTTGCTCCAGTATTCAGTTGTATATGCTGTTGAGTCCTTATCTTGGTTTCATCTACTTTTTATATCTCAATTAGTATTATCTAGTGGATGATGCATCGATGGGTTGGGGATCTCTCATGCAAACCAAACATACACTGAAACGAAGTTCTAAGTAGCCACTTTTCATTTTCTTTTTATTCTGACTAAGCCCTAGTGATGTTAAAATGAATTTTTGCCCAAGTATGTGCATTATAATGGACTAAAGTTAAGCGGTGTTTTGGAAGAGTTTTCTATCACTTCACGATATTTGGGTTCAAAAATGCAAAAATAAACTTTTTGAGAAAATAAGCGTTTTGAGTACAGTTTTTACCGAATTCAATTTCGGGTGATTGCAAACATGCCTAGTCGACTTGAAAAACACCAAACACTTGACATTTTGCTTCTGACAGATTTTTTATGAATTTTCAAAAATTGATAATTTTCCGAGATTTTCCAAAATTTTCGGATATCATCAGCTGCATATACTAAAATCATTGTATGTGTTTTATTTTATGTTAATATGTTGGACAAAGCATCATGCAACTTGATGAGCACATTTTCTAACGATATTCTTTACTAATTTGGTATCCACTTCCGATTTTAACGTGAAACTTTAAAGGCCATTTAAATGGCATTTGTTAAAGATTTCTTTTATTTTTTAAACAGAACAGTGAAACCAATTCATAATGAAGCACCCATGAAAATTGCACTGCTGTGCCGCAGATAATAAAGCGTACAGAGCAACGCAAAGTGAGCATGCAAACTACATGGTTAAGCTGAAAATTCTTTGATTAAGTTGTTGACCGTGGCTGTCTTCATGTTAACGTAGAAGAGAAATGGAGTTTTCAATTGTCAAAAAAACTTTTGATTCTTTTCATCTTATATCACAGCTATTAAAAACATCTTCAAACTAATTAAAATATAAATGGATAACGTATCTGATGAATAGTTTATATCACACCAAAAAGTGTGACTTTTTGAAATGATGGTACCTTTACTCGGACCTCGTCTGTGCAAGGTCTACCAGTCATTTTGAAATGACATAATTTGCAGAGTCTCGACAAAGCCTTGGGCCTTTTGAAAGAGTTTTAATTTTGTGAGAGCGATTTTTACTTTCTGAACGGGAGCAAAAATTGTGTGGTGGCTACTTATAACTTCGGTTCAGTGTATATTTGTCTTGATTCACTTCAGAAATAATGGTGAAGTTGGCACCCTATAACATATTTAGGCCCACTGGTAATTTTTTAATGGCTGCTCTTCTGTGGATCTTTTTGTTATTTGAATTTAATATCAGTTATGCTGTCTTGTCTGTTCCTTGCAATCACCTGCTGGGAAAGGGCTTACCTCTTGGCTCTCTTTACGTGATATTTTCTTTCGTTGTTGTCACTTTCCTGTGTGGTTTCCTTGGTCATATGTGGCATTTAATTGCATCAATTCCTGATTTTTGCTTTCTTCCTTACCTTGTGTGAAGTACAGCTTACTTATATGCTATAATGATGGTAACTCATGATTTCACGTAAGAGTGCTACAGGAACATGGAGGACTGGCTAGTGTATGTACTGTTCGCAAAAAGTAGGATAAATTCGAACATTAAAAATTATATCACTTACACACCCAATGTTAACTAGTATTACATTTTCTAATCAGCAAGTGATCTCATGCATATGTAGGATTGATCCAGTCATGTGTTTCTCAGACAACAATATTTCGACCAGGGGTTGACTCTCGTATATCACAAGGTTGACTCTCATATTTCACAATTATATCTTGTTGGCGGTAATAAAGCAAACAATATCCCCTATTCTTTACTTTTTGTAAATTCAGAATATTTTTTTCTCTCTTAGTCCTCAGTTTCATGTCCATATGGCTAAAATATCTAACAAGTTTCAGTGAAGCGTCACAGTTTTTAAATGTTTTCTTCGCCTAACTTAACAGAATTGACGATTATGGTACTAAGATTGCATCCATAGCAGACAAATCTGCGGCATTGGCTGCTGCCCGTTCTAAGGCGTTGGTTCTGTTGTTGTTAACTCATTGTTCATTGGTACTGCCATTGTTTGCGGGGTTCTTGATGGTGGTCCATTTTTGTTGTGTAGTATTAAGTGTACTTTCTAGTATTGCAATCCTCTTGTTTAGCTTTACTTTTCCTTCTTCTTAAGTGCATGTGATTGTTAGTGTTCAGGGCTGTAGTGTATGATTTGTCGTTTACTGATCATAGTCAGTTACTTTCTGAAGAAGTTAGCGTGTTCATTACAGTGCAGTATAATTCCCATCTTATTATATTTCGAAAGTTTTATAGATGAGCGCACATATAACTTTCCCTAAATCTAAGACTGATCGCAAACAAGGCAGACCTATTAGACTCGACACTGTTCCTTTGTTGCCCAGACCTGGTCCGCTGTTTATGCTAACACTGATATATGCAGAAAGGATTTATGAGAATTGAAGAAACCACTCTGCAAGGTCTTTGAACTAATTGCAACAGACTTCATGCTTGGTGGTCAACCCAATCACGGTTGACAACTTTGCTTTCCTCTTTAATTGCACGCCGGTGGGGTGGGACTTCAGACTCTATGACGGTTCCGACTTAAAGACTTATCTATTGATGAGATGGTAGGGGTCTGATGCTTTGGCTGTTTTTGTGGGACCCACCTGGGATTACCTGTTTGATTTCTTTTGCTCCAGTATACAGTTTATTTACTGTTGAGTCCTTATCTTTGCTTTATCTCCTTGTTATATCTTGATTTATATGTTCTGGGAGACAATGCATTGATAAGTAAGGAGCCTTTCATGCATCTATGTGTCTTGATCCACATCTAAATTAAGGGGGGGGGGTGGCGCCATGGGGCCGGTTTGAGCCCTTCAGTAAAATATTTTACTGACCGTTCCAAGGCCGTAATTCTTTTGTAGATCTTTTATGTTTTGTCTGTCTTGTGTTTGTATTGTGTTTGCTATGCCTTTGTGCACGTCTGTTTGTATGTGCCTTGTAGTCACCTGCTGGGTTTGTGGTGTCTAACTGTAAGTTTGTCACTTTCATATTGGTATCCTGGGTAAGGTATGGTACTTGATTGTATCGATTCCTGATCTTTGCACCCTTACTTACTTTCATGTACTTTTAATATTTAAAAGAAATAATTTCAACATTTGCTTGATCAGATCAAAATCAGAGAAATAATTTCTACAACTGCTTGATCGCATTAACATTGCGTTTAAAACAATTGTCTTATTTCACAATATTTAAGAGAGAAAATGTGAAAACAACTATCACCTGCGTTTTCTTCGCTACAATGTCAATATATTTATTGGCAAAAATGATATAACTAGAAGCAAGACTTTAAAATTATTAGCACTGCTAATTATTTATTTGACACGAAACTTATTTAAAAACAACACGCGATAATTATGTTATCAAAAGTAAAATATTTTGTGATCGCGTCATAATTATGTATAGTTCTTTGATAAATAGCATTAATTTCGTTAAAAGTTTTAAAAAATCTCGAGGAGCCAAATATAATTTTATAAAAACAACATACTCAACAGGCTCAGCTAAACATTTATACAGCTTGCTTCTTATTTCTTCTTATTGCAGGCAGTAATACTGCCAATATGCAAAAAGTTCTAACGAAAAGCAATAGTTTTAAGCTAGATGCAAAAATATTGCTACAGCTCCTTTATAGCAATATCTTTTTTGCGAGGAGCTACATACTTTTTTGGTCAATTGAGATAATAATTTGCCAGACAAGAAAATTAGACGTGCATGCTGTTTCTTTAATCCGTTTGTCGACAAAAGATTGACCATTGAAATAAAAAATACTATCTTAACGCAATATATTTGAATATTCTAAATATTTTCGCATCAAATCCACTTATTTCTGACATTTTCGCCAGAAAACAGTCTTTTTCTGACGGATTTAAGTGGCAAGTGGTGGCGCATATACGCTTCCGTATAATGGACTGAAATATATATATATAGGTCTATATTGTGTATAAAAAAAATATTTGTTGTCTATAAAAATATGTGTTGTGTAAAAAAAATATTTATGTTCTAAAATTTATATTTGTTGTCTATAAAAAAATATATGTTGGGTAAAATTAGCATTGTGGGATATTAGCTATTTCCTCAACGGTCGTGTATGAATGTGTCGTGTGTGCAGCGGTGCCCTATGGATACTTCAATTCATTGCAATTCTTTACGAACCAGAACATATGATTACGGTACTGTCAGGTTGTCGTGCAATGAAGGCTCAGATAAGCCTGGGAAAATGCGCATGCTCGTCAGAGTCCCACCAAAAGACCAGGATGAAGTAAGATTAACACTTGAGAAAAAGTACCAAATCACAACTGAAACTCACATTTTACATGCGACAGATACATTAAACTCAAATACCTGCTGGTGTAGTTCTAGGCGTTGTTGTCGAGGTCGTGGTTTGAATCTCGCTAGAGGCGAAATATTTACAGCATCTATCGGCTCTGTTGATTAACGTTTTAATTTGCAATCCCAACCAAACCAACCCCATCCACCCCTACCCTACTGTAATATACTTGCCACATCCTAGTCTACACTACCTCAAGTCCGCATCTACATATTGAAACTACCCACACTCCGTACATTGCCCCGCCCTACCGTACATTTTTGATCTGATATAGTAGTGACGTAGCCTTTTTGTTGTATAACGCAAATGTGCTTAAGGAATATACCCTGTCTTGCACTCCACGCCATACAGCCATTTTTATAGGCCAGCACTCGCACCTCAAGCAATTGTTTTGTTTTTGCATAACTCTAATCTCTGACACCTGCTTCTGAAAATCAACATTTTGGCTAGTTGGTAAGAGCATTGTAGTCAAGATTCAGTTCCCGATCATGGCACAGGGTTTTTTTAGCTGTGGTCTACATTTGTTGCGGCTGTTATATCTGTTATCCTAGATAATTTGCATATTTTATTACACCTAATGGCTGTTGTGGGTTAGTAAGGAGCACGTCACGTCGCATTGTAACTGCTTTATCCCCAATATTTTCTACACCCTACCCATCCTTTTATATTATAAGAATCCATTTTGAGTGTGAGGGTAGGGTAGAAAATACTTGCACATCTTACCCAGGCTGTCACCTAAGGGTTCTCTACATAGGTTGTGTTGGGTATGTAGTGGAACTCACGCACATGACAGTCAAGTCACGTCATTGTTATGTTAAAGTGACGTCATCATCTTATGTCCCATCTCAGCTTATTCATGAACTTCTTGGATCCCCTTTTGTTTTACCGTCTAACTGTGAGTCTGTCGCTTTCCCATTGGTATTCTGGGTCAGGTGTGGTACTTGATTGTATCGATTCCTGATCTTTGCACCCTTATTTACTTTGATGGTGAGCAAAAAAAAAGAATCCATTAATTGTGTGAGAATGAGATAGAAAACTGCTGTACCTCGGCATCACCATTCGCCATCACTTGGCAAGCCTCGTGATTCCAATTGGTGATCCTCGGAACAGATTTGTCTATCCCAACCTCACACTCATGATGGATTCTTATAATCCATCCTGAAGTTCACCGTGTTGCATCACGAAGCTTGCCGAGTAATGACAAACAGTGATCCCACGCTAGGGTTTTTCTCACCTATCCTCACCACTGTTAATATTGTTATTATTATTTTATTTTAAAATATGCTTCCAGAAGTCCCTGACTACGCTAGAGATGCAATTTTACATAATGACGTGACGCTAATACCCCTATTCCACACAGGCCACGAATCGCCCGAATCGCCACGAATTGATTTCTTATTGATTCGGGGGAATTCGTGAGGTTTCATTAGATTTTTTTCTCCAATCGTGATGGTGTACGAGTTAGTCCCGATTCAGATAGGATTTCGTCACGAATATTCGGGGGAATCGGCTCAATTCGGCTGGAATCGCGCAAGAATTCATTACGAATAGCAAAATAACTTTAGAGCATGCTGCACGAAAGTTAAGGAATCAGTTACGAATCAGTTAAGAATATGCCGAATGCAGCACGAATTGGGCACGAATTAACAGAAATCTGCGACGAATCGCCACAATTCGCGAGATTTTCTCTCACAATAGTTATAAAAATGCTTGAATGTTCCTCGTAAAGCAGCAGTAGAATTGATCCTGCAACTTGAGTGTTAAAAACGGCTTCTAATATAGCTAGAAGAAAACAACTACGCTAAAGTCGAAGGGCCCTGGCCCAGACTCTTTGACTTGGAAAAATATGGCAGTTCGCCATTGGCAAAATCACCAGCCAGGAGCTACTGACCGATCCTGATTGTGCTCCAGAATCTGCCAAATCTGTTTCAACTTCTAGGACTGCTCACATGCGTGAGACGGGGTAATTAACCTTAGGGAAAATCTTTCCACTATCTCTTCCTTGGTTTTATTGCTTGGCTTAATCTCCCGATTCCCCACGAATGAGCTAAGAGTAGCTACGAATGCCCAAAACAATGCAAAAACGCCTCCGAATCGATTACGATTCAGTTACGATATCCAAGAATGCCTTAGGAATTTGGTACGAATCACGCACGATTTTTCGAATCGGGGAATTCGTGGCCAAAGTTTTGAACAGTTCAAAACTTTTGAGCCGAATTCCCGATAGACCTAAGAATTGCAAGAACTCACTACGGACTGGGCGAATCTGTAAAGATCTTCACGAACTGAGTACGATTCAGCCACGAATCCAAATATTTGTCAATTCGTGTCAATTCGTGGGATTCGGGGCCTGTGTGGAATAGGGGTATAACATAATAACAATGACGTTACTAGACGACCATGTGCAAAAGATCCAATACAATCAATGTACATGTATGTAGCCCTCACGTGGGTAAGATAGCATGGGCCGCGGGGAGGGGGGGGGGGTGAACTCTCATTTTTTTCTTCATAAGTAGGCCCGTGCCCAGCATCTACCGTTCACCCTAAAAAATATCAGTAATTTCAAGCATCCAAAAAATATTTGAAATTTTAGCAACCCCAAAAAATATCCCCCATTTTGTATCTTAGCCTTAGGAAAAGATCCTTAAATGCATAGAAATGACCCCTAAATATAGTCCAATTTGTGATGACCCAAAAAATATCCACAAAATCGTCAGACCCCATTTTTTTTTTCATTTTTCTGACCCCCCCCCCCAAAAAAAAAAACGAAAAAAAACGAGCCTACGTATGAATGAAAATATCAGAGTACCCCCCCCCCCCCCCCCTGACGCATGGGTAAGATAAGATTTTCTATCCCCGGGTAAAATCTCTGATATCGTTATCCGATGTGCAAGAAAGCACCAAAAAGTGAGTATGACTAGGAAATGACTCAACCACAGGGTCAGTCTGATTATGTACCACATAGTACAGGATACCAAATTATACCGCAGGATCCCCTCCTATGGACGGGTTTAACGAACTTTAGCATGTTTTAACATAGTATAGTCATTTACATGCCCTTCTTTCTTGATGAAGGACACTTGACATCCTAGTTACTGACTCTTTTTTATGAATTATGTGTTTGAAAAAGCCCTTCTATCCCTACTGTTTTACATCCAAAATCATTACTTTTTCGCTCATGAAGTTTCAAAACTTTTATCCCTTCTCTTTCTCTACTTTTTTGTGAAAGGGCATTTGAAAGCCTTTTAACTGCAGCTAAGTACTGGCTCAACCCAGGAAGACCCATCTCGACATGACTGAAAGTTGTTGACAGAGTCGTAAAGAATCAAAACAAACAAAATATCATAATCTCATATTTAAAAGATTCCGAATGTTTGGTTTAAACATATTTTATTCAAATTAATTTGTACATGGTAAATACAAATTGAAACAATAAGATGTAAATGGAAGGCAGATCATATCGAACACTGTACATTATAATATAGAAGTCAATCAATGCTAGCAAGTATAGGTGCTTATTGAGTATGTCCCTTTCAGCATCAGCATGCAGTGGTGGAATTTATGATTAAATAATTCAAGTCTTAAACAAGACACTTGAACTATCCAATGTATTTAGCAAGACTCAGATTTAAGCATATTTGTTAGCATTGACAATACATAAGCTTTGATAATAAATGAAAAATAGGATGTGCAAGTGTTGGTTGGAGAGGAAGGAGGGGAACACCGATACCAGGCCAGGCCTATATGCGATAGGCAAATTGCAATAGTGGATACCGTCACATACTGCATCTTCACTCTTATTGTGTCCTGAGGCTAAGAGCAATTGAGATGGATATTAAGTAAAACGCTTAGTGTCTGATATGTACTTATGTACCATTTGAAAGATGACAACATTGGTTTCATATGGTAGTGAACTACTTCCATATAGTAGCAAATTGAGAGAAACCAGCTGGTGCTTGGAGACCTCGTTAAGGAGGAATGTTCTGTGTTCAATGTATCGAGGGCATCTTAAGAAGAAATGTTGAGTGTTTTCAATGCTACCACAACTGCATAATGGAGATTCAGATATGTTTTTAAGGAACAGATCATTAAATAATGAGCCACAGTTTGTTCGTAAACGTGTGTGTAAGATTTGTGATTTCCGATTGCCTGTAAATTAGTATTTATGAACTGGAGTAAAATCTCTGTTGAGGTAGTTTTTTAAAGGAGCAAACACTATCTAGTTGTCTGACTACGACAGGTAGTTCATTCCAGTCCCTAATTACAGATGGCAGAAAGGAGTTATAGTAAAGATTTGTTCTTGTAGCAATAGGCCGGAGATTGTGAGAATTACGTAAGTTGTAGCTGGATGCATGATCAACATATTGAGACACTAAGGAGGAAAGGTATGATGGAGAAACATTCCGAATGTTTTATAAAATGTAAGCTTCAATTCTAAATCATGACAAGTTTTGACCACCATTTAAAATGGTGGTCAAAACTTGTCAAAATTTGAATTGAAGCTCAGAGTACCAAAGTTCTATATTAATCATAGCAAAAGTGCTTCTTGAGTCATTGACAGCGTAACTTTGAGATATGGTTTCAGATAAAGTTGAATTCAGGGCCTGGAATTACAATGCCTCCTTAAAGTTAAGGAAGACTTAAGTTAAGTATTGATATTTCAACTTCCTATATTAAATGCTAAATAAATTGCCTGGATCAATGCGGTACTTGTGGTCAAAGATATCATTGTGATCTTCAGAAAAATGAAACTATCTTGATTTTAATCAGTTTGAAACTTTAATTTTCGCATCCTGATAAATCAATACTTAACTTAAGCCTTCCTTAACTTTAAAGAGGCATTGTAATTCCGGACCCTGGGCCCGGAATTACAATGCCTCCTTAAAGTTAAGCAAGACTTAAGTTAAGTATTGATATTCCGGCAGGACAATGTCTATTTGGCTGCCTGCTAAAGAATTCCTCATGAGGTCTTCTGTGAGAGTCACAAGCTGGGTCTCACATGAGCGGTTGGATCAAAATAGTGAGTATGATCAGGAAATACCACAATCACAAACTGCAGACAAACCCATGCTGTAGATCGTACGATAGGTTGTGTTGGTCCATGTGAGAAATCACATTAGTTATGACAATGTACTTTAGCACTTTACAGACACACACTCCACGTTTCGCTGAGCGTCGTGGCCTAACATGCCGAAACTTATGGCTCAGTCTGCATTTATATGATCATGTACATACTACAAACATTAAATACACAAAAATAAGCTAATTGACCATTTTTGGGGCCTGATTCGGTCAGGTTCAGTTACAAAAGACGCAAAGCTAGACGAGCGCTTCATGTTTCAATGAGTGCCGCGACCTAACCTAGCTCACTTTGTACATAGAATCTTGTGCGGATCCAGAGGGGGATAGGGGGTCCGGACACCCCTGAAAAACACAAAAATATAGGGTTTCCTATCAATACTGGTCCAGATCCCATCAATTTAACACAGCTACCAAGCCAGCATTCACTGTTGGGTCATCATCGGCACGTCAGCGAAACGCTGGCGGGCCGATGATGGTCCGTTTTAGTGGTATTCTGGTCATCTCCCCATCATCAACTAGAGAAGGCGATGGTCCCACATAAGAAGGGTATGCCGTGTAAAGAGAGATCGATGAGTCACTGAGGGCGAACCAAGATTTATTTAATTGTTTTGAGCACTTCGGATCGGTTCAAATTTAGATAGATGGGCATAAGTTGGGTTTTCTTTTGTTCCTGCTCATTAATTCTCTTTTTACAGGCATGTAGATGAGTGCGTTATCAAATATTTTCTTATTTTCCTACCAAACGTGTTATTGCTACTCAAATAAACCGTTATAAATTCTAGGCACCAAAAACAACATATGTTGTGAATACTCAAAGCATTCTTCAGGAGACGCTTCTTTTGAGTGCCAAAAACTCATGGGAAAGAAAGTACTTGAAAATTTATGACGAAACGCACGATGAACTCACAAACCTCTTACGACATCGTAACGTAGCCCTATGTTTCACAATTTCTGTGAAACTGCCTTGTGACAGTCTTGCAAGTTTACGGAGCTACCTCACGACTGTCATGCGGCTGCCGTGCAAAGACTGCGGCTTTCATTTGCGAACATCGAGGAACTCGTGAGATAGCCGTATTAGCATCGTCAGTGAAACTGTCACACGACCGTTAAGGAAATAGCTAGTATCCCACAATGCTAATTTTACCCAACATATATTTTTATAGACAACAAATATATATTTTAGAGCATAAATATTTTTTTTTACACAACACATATTTTTTTACACAACACATATTTTTTTACACAACACATATTTCTTACACACAATATATATATATTTTAGTCCATAAAAATATTTTTTAGTTCACAAATATATTTTTATGTCCACAAATATATTTTTATGTCCACAAATATTTTTTTTTTATGTCCATAAATATATTTTATGTCCACAAATATATTTTTATGTCCACAAATATATTTTTGAGTCCACAAATACATTTTTATGTCCACAAATATATTTTTATGTCCACAAATATTCTTTTTAGCACATAAATATTTTTTTTAGTCCACAAATATATGTTTTAGCCCATAAATATTTCGATATACAACACATATATTTCCACATACAATATTGCAACGCCTGACATGCCATAGGACATGTTAATAAGCTAGCACATTTTATTATTGATTTAATTGTAACTTCAGTAAGCATATAAATATTAATCACTGAACTGTTAGTACCGTGAGAATATGGTGGACCGGGCTAACAGTTCTTCAAGAAAATGACCAGGTTTCTATTTACTTTACCAGTTAATAAATTTAGGTGCTTTAATGGGTTACGTTTTGGCAAACTTTTTGCTATATAAGATTTAAACTGGTGCCCTGTTATCGTCTCAATTCGATAGATAGATTCAGGGAAGCCTATAGACTGGTTCTCTCCCTTTAATAGCTTGTCAGCATATTAAGACAGGTAACTACTAAACGCCATTGCGTCTATTTATAGCATATACACTGACGTAGTAATGGAAAAATACGTAGTATTGGAAAATACCTGGGACGTCTATTGAATAAAAAGTGCATTTGCGATTTTTTAACAACTGCTCCCAGCTAGCATCCCATCACGAGCCACTATCGACCCGCCGACGAACCGTCACCTGCGGATGGCGGTTCGTTGGCGGGCCGAAAGTGGCCCAATTGTACGTGCGGATTGGATTTTTTTATAAAGTTTATTTTGTTCTATTATCAGGAATATGGCAACTGAAAAATTACAAGTTCTATAGGTTCCTATAGAAATAAGCATCCCCAACCCAACACTGGATGCGTGGATCCAGAGGGGGTTAGGTGGTCCGCACCCTACCCCCCCCCCCATCCCCCTAAAAATCACATGTTCTATGGGTTTCTGGGGAAATAAGCATTCCCCGCCACCCGAAAATAAACAAAAATACAGTTACCCCGCATCTAGTCAGACGCAACGCGGCCCGGTACAACTATTTTCTGGAATTTCAAATGTTCACAGTGGAAACACTTATGAGACTTTCAGTTTGCACCTACAAAACTCAATCCGTGACGGGGAAGTGGGCAATGACTTATTTCTAACCGATGTGCGGATCCAGAGGGGGATAGGTGGTCCGGACACCCCCACCCCCCAAAAAAAAAAAATAAATAAATAAATAAATAATAATCACAAGTTCTTTGAGTTTCGTTGGAAATAAGCATTTGCCCCCCCCCCCCCCCCATCCCCGAAAAAAAAAAACACATGTTACCGACTGCGCCGGCCGGTAAACCTTCTGAGACTTTCAGAAAACTCAATCCGTGACAGGGAAGTGGGCAATTACTTATTTCTTACCCATGCGCGAATCCAGAGAGGGATAGGTGGTCCGGACCCCCCCCCCCCCCCCCCCCCCGAAAAATCACAAGTTATATAGGTTTCTATAGAAATAAGGATTTGTACCCCCCCCCCAACCCCCCCCCCCCAAAAAAAAATAAAAAAAATAATAAAAAGTTGCACCCCCCCCCCCCCCCCCCCCCCGATAAATGTTTCGACCCTTTTGAACCGTAAAAAAATATAATATAGTTGCAAAAAAACCAACAATAAACACCCTTATCAGAGTTTTTTTCTGTTATTTGAGTCTGGACGCCCCCGGCCCGCCTTGTTTCTATCTGCGAGGAGAGGGTGGAGGGGGGGGGGGGGGGGGGGGGTACTATAATATTTTCATTCATACGTAGGCTCGCACCATTTTGGGGTTCAAAATTTTGAATTTCAATACCTTTGAGGGTTTTCAGAAAAATGAAAATTTTTTGGGGTATGAAGATTTTGTGGATATCTTTTGGGGTCATCACAAAATACCAAAAAGTTAACCCCAAAAATGGTCCGGGCCTACGTATGTTCGAAAATATCAGAGTACCCCCCCCCCCCCCCTTTCTCACCCAGGTGCGAGTATGCTTGGAATTCGTGAACAATATCAGCGGACGTCATATTTTGTGTTTGGGGTCACTACACAGATAGCAAAGATACGTTGGGCCCACGTTGGTAGTTGGTGGAAATGTGGGCGTCGCCGCATACCAACCTTGTACCAACATCGAACCGACGCAACAATGTCGACCATTCTCTCATTATTAAACACCACTATATTATTACAAAATCCTCTGTGCCTGTATTCTGAATAATGTGTTTGGTGTTAAAAAAAGTTTATGTTTCCGGAGCACATGACATTGGGCCAGCATTGCGAAGGAGATTTGTTTGATTTGATTCTTACGTCCCATCAACAATCTTTCAGTTATGTAGGGACGGGTCTTCCTGGGTTGAACCGGTACTAAGCTATGATTAATGTGTCTTGCTCAAGGACACAACGCAGTGACGCCTGCGAGGCTCGAACCCGCGGCCCCTCTGTCTCATGTTCATTAAATAAGCCAGGTTACGAGGAAAACTATCCATGCGCGGATCCAGAGGGGGCCGGGGCTCCGGGCCCAGCAAAATCACAAAGCTATAGGATTTATTTACCAATACTCGTCTGGATCCACTTGAAAATCTCAAAGGCAAGCCAGAATTCAATGTTGGGCCATTAATTCGGCCGCTAGCGAAACGCCATTGAAATTGGCCGATGATGATACACCTTGAAAGGTATTTGGATTCTCACCATAAAAAAGTTGTTAAAGATAAATTGGACTCCCTCTTACAACACTTTCTGGGTCCGTGCATGCCTGTGTCGGGGTAACTTGTGATTTTTAGGAAGGGAGGGGGGGGCTCCGGGGATCCATAGGTTTTAGTTACGCGGTGTGCATTCTTCTAAGATCATTTTAAAGCTGTTTAAAAAAGAAAAACGGGGGTCACTTAAAACCTGGAAACACATCCTACCAGTAACAAAATCCACTTTAAGGCCAATTTCCTCGGGTGTGGTACTTTCTGGGCTGGCACTCTCTTTAAACAATTGTGTTTTGCGTTGTGTTTTGCGTGTCTTTGTTGGTGTTTTTGAGAAGTTAATTCTCTTTTGTGGTCCAGAGAGAAGAGAGGAGCGCATCATTCTTTTAGTATTAGCACGCATCACTATCCTTGCATTTCGTTGGCACCCCTCATAAAAAAGTCTACATCTTTGATCGAGGTTCTGTAATTTCGAGTAACAGTTTCTACACATAAGGCCTAAATGAAATATATGTGTGGTTCCTGTTTCATGCCAAGAAAATTCAGGGTAGGTAGGTAGGGAAATTATTAAATTTTGTTATAACATTTAACAAAGAAAATAGTGACAGAAATTGAAAAAGTGCCCATTTTTTCTCCAAATACCA
>CAXHUL010000704.1:0-22000 GCA_964019695.1 Loripinus fragilis
GCGTGATACGTTCAGAAAATAATGTTGGGACGTTACCAATGCTTTAGCGGTCAAATATTGTCTTTGCGCAGGAATGCATGCATATCTAAGGAAAGTATTTACAAGTACATGTGTATATGTAATAAGTACATGTAACATAATCAGGTGGGCTGGCTCATATTTGCCTATGTTTACTATACCCTATATAAACTGACGGGCAAAAGAAACGCAACATGCAAAATTTTCGATAAATTACTTAGAAGGAAATGAAATTAGTGACAGCAGTTAAAATATTCATGTATATTAGCCAACATGCCTGATTAACAGAAATCGATAAACTCAAATAACCCCGATGCTTTACTCAAGGTTCTGGTCACGGTAAGCTCGTGCAGCTTGTGTTTGTGAACCACATGTCTTACCTGATAAAAATATATTGTATCGTTTCTTTTGCCCGTCAGTATAGTGAATTACAAGAAACCATGGATTAAAACTGATCTAGCGCTCGAAGTTCTTGCTTTCGAATGTGTTTTATAGTACATGTAAAATGTACAGTGTTGTAATTCATTGCGCAATGTGTACATTATGACCAGTCGTAGTGCGCCAGCTCTTTTATTAAACTAATGCAAACGCTCTTTCTATGGGCCGTCGGTCTTGAAGTCACTATAAAAATATCTCTGTTAGGGTAACCCGACCCTACCTTAATTTACTGGTGAAACCTAGAATTTCTTTCAGGTTTTATGGAAAAAATATATACTTTTATGCATTTTGAAACAAAAATATGTGTGCCTACCCTACCTAAAATGTTCAGACCTGTTACCCGAAACGAACTCTTTTTATTTGGCCTAAGCGAACATGTATGAGCCGTGACATGCGTTTTTCAACGATGTGGCATTTTGACAAGTTTAGACTCAGACTAGCCTGTGCAGCCTCCATTTAAGCTTAGAAACTGCAAATGATGTTCACTCAGTAGCTTAACACTCATAGAATATTTAAGCGACTAGTAAAGGCTCTGATCTGAGACTTTGCTGGTCGCACATACCACATTGTTGAAATTTTCATGTTGCGGCTCAATTATATGCATTTTGTTCGAATGTGTTTCATCCTGTCTGCACTTTTTAATTTATGGTTTCATGTCAAGGTCCCAAATGTACAATGCCTCATAAAAGTTAAGTATACTACCTTGATTTAGTATTGACTTCTTGGGATACAACAAAAACATTTTAAACCTCATGAAGTCCAAATTGTCACATGCATTAAGTAGATAACCTTGACTTTATTGGCTGTAAGTACTACACCGAACCTGGCAATATATACAGTAACTGTATATTTAACTGTTAAAATATCAATACTTAACAAAGGTAGCAGACATCATAATATTGAGGCCTGGTCACAATGTCACCAACACACTTGGCGACGAGACAAGATATATTTAGTACATTATTAACTTATAAGCGAAGCACCAGTGCACTAGATAATATTTAGTGCGTATATATTATATACCAACATACCAAAGTTAAATCATTTCGTTTAATTATGACTCAAAAATTGACTATTCCCTCCGAAAAGATCCATCTAAAAACTGGCACATTTATGAGCATAGATCTACACTACATGTACCATGAGCCAGCACACCAGATACTGTTATGTATCACTTAAGCACAAAAGCCTCCTCTAAAAGCCCATGCTAAGGTTAAAGATCTAACCATTGATCCGAGTTTCATCGACATCCATTTATTGTGTATACGAGCAGTGAAGGCTTTTGCCACTCTGCGGGTCTTCGTCGCTCGCCTATGCGACAAGTACCAATACCTCGTTTGCTTGTCAATAGACAGTTACACATCGAAAGATAAATGATAGTTAACAGACGAGTATGGTGTCATGATATTAATGAGCAAAAAGAGTCGTTTGCTGGATAAGAGCCTTCAGATGTGAATTGGCTCTCTTGTGTTTCTCAATCAGTTGAATTTAATGTAGCCCCATAAACAGCCTATCTAAATTACAACTGACTACATCTAATATAGGTTTGTCATTTATTTGCACTTCACAAGGTCATTTTATGAAAACGTCCCCAACATAACGTAACGGTTGCATCCATTTACATCCGAGTCCTTCCTCCAAACACCACTCTCAACTCCTGGGCAAAACCCGCTATGTGGCATGTCACATTTTCCAATAACAGCCGTGTCAAATTACAAAAAAAAAAAAAATATTTAGGGGATAACTGTATTCAAAATTTTCATTTGGGGGAGGTATATCGTCGGATATACGGTCGGAAATTTAGTTTTACGGCGACGCGCATGCGGAGCCGTAAAACGTGATTTCCGAACGTATATCCGACGATATACCTCCACAAATGAAAGTTTTGAATATTGTTATCCCCATTCTAATGCACTTCTGCAGTTTGAGCTCAAATTGGAGCGTTGCAAGCCCCATAAAGCCGCACGTCATCCAACAAAAGGTGACGTAATTAATGACGTCAAACTATTTCCGACAGTATATCGCAGGATATACTGTCGCACATTTTTGACGTTATCCAATCAGATGTTGCGTTACAAACTCATTTGCATAAGAATGTCTATTTTTCAGGCTAACTGATTTTTTTTCATTAAGACAGATTGTGGGTGCCCGCGGAAAGAGAAATATCATGTTTCTGTTCATTGACAATAAGTACACTACTTTACCTCATAATTTAATTAAAGATAAACTTATTGATCTTATTGAAAGAACCTTCCAAAGAGAAGGCTCTCCTTACCTTGCATGTAATGACAGAAATGCATTTTTTACTTCAGAAAAACCTAAAAAATATCATGCATGGTCGTGTCAAAATGTATGTGATGCGCTGACCTTTTTGTTGGACAACATTTTTATTCGATTTGGCACCAAACTCTATAGACAAGTAGTTGGGATTCCTATGGGCACTAATTGTGCTCCCTTGGTTGCAGATTTATTCCTGTTTTGTTATGAGAGGAACTTTATGATGTCTCTTTCTGATGATAAGCAGGCTGATGTTATTGACGCGTTTAACACTACTTCCAGATATTTGGACGATATTTTAAATATTAATAATGTTTATTTTGATAATATGGTTAGTCAAATATACCCTTCAGAGCTCCAACTTAATAAAGCCAATGCCTCTGATACCGAAGCCGCATTTTTAGACTTGCATTTGTCAATTTCTAATGATATTGTTTCTACTAAACTTTATGATAAACGTGACGACTTTGATTTTGAAATTGTCAATTTCCCATTTTTAGATGGTGATGTTCCTCGTTCTACATCCTATTGAGTCTATATCTCTCAACTCATTCGTTTTGCTAGAGCATCTAGCTATGTTGCTGACTTCAACACTCGCAATAAATTGTTAACTCAGAAACTTCTTAAACAAAGCTATCGGTATCATAAACTTCGCAAAACATTTTCAAAATTTTATAGACGATACTATGATTTGATTTCTAAATTCCAAGTTGGACTTAAATCTCTCTTGCGCAAAGGACTTTCGGAACCTGATTTCTATGGTGACTTGGTGTATAAATTGAAGAAGATTGTTGGCTCTAATGATTTTTCAGCACAGTCTATTAAAATAATTTCTCATTATAAAAAGATTGGCTATAACATTAATGTATTGCAACAGACTGCATGCTTGGTAGTCAACCCAATCACGGTTGGCAACTTTGCTTTCCTCTTTAATTGCACGCCGGTGGGTCGGACTTCAGACTCTATGATGGTTCCGACTTAAAGACTTATCTATTGATGAGATGGTAGGGGCCTGATGCTTTGGCTGTTTGTCGGGCCCACCGGGGTTTACCTGTTGGATTTCTTTTGCTCCGGTATTCAGTTTAATTTACTGTTTAGTCCTTATCCTTGCTTTATCTCCTTGCTATATCTTGATTTATATGTTTTAGGAGATGATGCATTGATAAGTTAGGGGTCTTTCATGCAAACCAAATATCTATGTGTCTTGATCCACATCTGAATTAAGGGTGAGGTTGGCGCCGTTAAACCGGTTTAAGCCCTCCAGTAAAATATTTTACTGACCGTTCCAAGGCGGTACTTCTTTTGTGGATCTTTTATGTTTTTGTTCTGTCTTGTGTTTGCTATGTCTTTGTGCGCGTCTGTTTATATGTGCTTTGTGGTCACCTGCTGGGAAAGGGCTGACCTCTTGGCTCTGTTTGGGGTGTCTTCTGTGAGTTTGTCACTTTCCCATTGGTATCCTGGGTCAGGTGTGGTACTTGATTGTATCAATTCCTGATCTTTGCACCTTTCCTTACTTTGTCTTTTTATATTGGGGAGAGTTGATGGGTTGTTTGAGGGTGGCGGTGTATACTTAAGAAATAGATCAGCTCCAACAGTGAATTGTTGAGTAATAATTCACTGTTTGGAGGTCAGTTGTAAAGAAGATCAAATCACGAGCGCGCAGCGCGAGTGATTTATCTTCGTACAACTGACCGACAAACAGTGAATTATCACTCAACAATTCACGCACTGGAGCTGATCTATTTCGGTTCTAACACAAAATAAACGACGAAAACACATTCGAAGTCTTCAGCTTCTTCTAACTGTCCGCCATTGCACCGAAGAACTCCCGCCAATACTTAGACTACGTCACATACTTTTACATGCAATTTTAACGTCTTTCAAGCGTAAAAACGACGTTACACCGTCTAACGCCATGAATGACGTCATTTTCCAGTGACGTCAGCTATCACACACTTTAGCAGTGAATTATTGTCCGATATATCACAGTTTGTTACCGTTGGCTCTATAGGCGAGGTGTGTTAGAATATAATCTATTACTGTTGCGATCGATGATTTTTTTGACAAATCACAGGTCAAAAAATGACTGGATGTAACCTGTGGAGCGGAAGTATAAATCACAAACGCTTTTGAGATAAGAAGTATTTTGTAAGTACTTATATTGTTGTCAGAAACGAAATAAACAAAACAAAAGGTATACTTCCTTCATGTAACTAAACTCTATGCGCACTGCCTACTTCCTTTGTAATGCATTGATTGTTTAGATTACAAAAAAAACAATATTCATTTTTTAATCACAACTTTTTTATGTAGGCTGAACACAACAATGATAAATTTGACCATATGTACCGCACCGAACCTGGCAATCTGTTAAACATTAAAAAATATCATGTTAAAATATCAATAATTTACTAATAGACTGATGGCTGAGAATGGCTTTGCTCCCCCACCCTAGGTAATTTTGCAGACATATCCTATCTCAAAAAACAATCGGAGTTGCGTCCACTAAGAGATGTTTTCACTCTGTACATTGGTGTGTTAGTTTGAGCTTCAGAAAGAAGGCATTAAACTGTCTAATTTTTTAATCGATGCATATTGTCTGCATGTTCAATAGCTTAGCTACATATGAAAGCTTTTGAACACAATTACGGCTTCCTAAGGTGTTATGTGTGTTACTTAAATTAAATTATCGATTAAAATGGTAATTGTGACCAATATCATTTACTTTTGCAACTGATCTGTGTATCGTTAAAAGTATTTTAGATCTTGCTGTACTAGCATACTCATTTGGCTTACAGAAAAAAACAAGTTTTGCTTTTCTTTCTTAAAAACATTGTCTTAAATGAGCCATTTATTAACCCCTACCCCAGTTTTAAGGAACCAATTTTGATAGGAATTATTTAAGTAAAAGTCTATGAAAATATTTGCTGCTGCTGAATATCTTATATATTTGGGATTGTCTTGCTCATATAATAAAGAACCGTATAGTTTGCAGGTTTTCGACAAGATTAGAGCACCTGTTTAAGGCTGTTTTATACGTTACATGACATAATAAATAAGCAAGGACATTGACATAATGTAAGGGCTGATATTTCAGAAAAAAATGAATATTTTCACATGTTTACTATAAGTTTGTAGCCTGTGGTGCTTTAATCTTAACATTAATGCATTGGTGATTATCAAGTGCATGGAACTATTTCCTAATATATATATAATAACACTAAAATATAGATAGAGGGACATATCAAATAATAGCTTCACATTTAAACAATGCAATCTTGTAAATGTTCCTGTTATATGTAAATATTCTAAACTAATACTTGTCTAAGTCATATACAATGTCTAGCATTATGTCTGCTTCTGTGGCAAAATAATTGTCCATCTCATCAAAACCAGTAGAATCATCACACAGCATTTTGACTGCAAACTGAAGAAAGGGCCTGCTTCATACCGAACTCCTTTGGAATTTTGCAGACATACCCTTTCTTAAATAACAATTCAAGTTGCATCGAAAAGAGATATTTGCACTCTGTAAGCCGGTGCGTTAGCATATAACAGCTTGTTACATATGTTACTATATCAATTTAAGAATAAGCATATTAAAAGTTTGAGCTATAGAAAGAAGACATTCAAACTATCTAATTACTTGACATTCTTATAGAGTCTGTATACTAGATGCCTGTATTGCATATGAAAACTTTTTAAAACAAACATACAGCTCCTTGTGGTGCTATGTGCGTTACATGAGTTTAATTACAATATAAAGGTGGTAATTGTGGCCATCTTCATTTAGTTTGACAACTGCTCTGTGTAGTTTTAAACCCGTTTTAGATTAGGGTTTACTACCATACTCAATTCACTAATACAAAAACAAAGTTTGCTTTTATATTTTAATATATTGTCTAAAATGAGCTCATATACAGCCTACTCCCTGTTTTTACTGAAGAGCATATTTTTGTTTTACCATTTAAGTAAAACACATGTGAAAGCAACTTCGGATATTTTATAATTTTAGAAGTTCTTGCGCATTTGTCTGCAAGATGACACGAAGTTCCTAAGATCAGATTATTTATTTAAGATGTAACATATATAACATAATGTAATCAATGAACAAGGCCAATGTCTGGTGTAACAAATGATATTTCAGAAAGAATGAATATATTTCACATGTGTACCTATTAATTTCTGGTCTCTGGTGTAAAACATTAGAAATTATATTCATATCTGATTATCAAGCCCATGGACTGTTGATACAGATTTTTATCTATAAACGTTTTGACGTTAAAATATGCCTTATACCGTAGGTATAATGCTTAATATAGAGCCACAAATTGGAAAAAATAGTTATACATTTAAAGGGGACGGCAACCCTGATGATTACTATATTTTATATGAAAGATATTAATAAACCATGAATTTTGATACGTTTCATCTAAATCGGTTGAAAAATGTGGAAGTTGTAGACGTTTGAATATTTGCAAATGGACCGTAATAGAAGCGGCCATATTGTAGGCTTAGTGACATCACTCAGCCTAATTAAACATGCGTAATTAAAATAAAAGACAAGCCAGTGGATAATTTGCATTAACCTTTAATGAAACATTATCCTTATGTATAAAGCTACATATCTGCTGAAACACAGATGATTTGATAGTAGTGATAACTAAAAATGAAGAAATTGAAAAAAATCTGAAAACTAATTAAATATTCAAAATGGCGGCTAAATGTTGGCCATATTGATTTCTTTAAATGCCCATAACCTGCCCATTTTTCAATCGATTTGGATGATGTTGGTATCGAAATTCGTGGTTCACAGAGCTCTTTCTGATAAAACATACTTATCATAATGTGTTGCTGTCCCCTTTAAACAGGACATGCCAATAAATGTCCCTGTTTAATACAAATATTTAAATATTCGCCTTAAACGTCATATATACTTTAAACGTACTGCCCAGCTATCCAGCCGAATAAAGGCCAATGGTATGTGCTAAACCTGTGTATAATAAGACTGTGAGAGTGTACAGCTTCGACTCTGCCCGGGCTAATGACCGATACTATGAGTACCAAATGTCATTCACTGGCAAAACGAAGGTTGGCATCAGTTTTGCAATATTTCCTAATGACCAGAAAAGACCATACTTTTATAACACAGGTAGCGTTACAGCATTCAATACAAGCATATCATATACGACATATACAAGCACCACGTACATGTAACTGAATACAAAGAGCATGCAGTAGGTGAAATATTATGTTGGAGAAATCAACCCTCAAAGAACCCCCTCAAGTTTGCAGGAGAGGAATTTTCAAATGTTGTTGTAATATGTCCATTATCAGACGATTCCCATAAAATGTGTGGCCCTGAAAATGAAATTTGACATATCTTTTGTGTTTGCAATATCTATAATCGACTTCTTAAGGATTAAGTTCAGCTTGAAATTTTGTAATTACATGAATTCTGGAATTTATAGAAGAAAATAGTTCTTTGAATTTCGTTGTGTTAAGGCTTTTTGTAAACCTCTTTCTGTCAGATATCAAGTGATTACCATTATACAACAATAACATTCGTCGACGATGTCATGTGTTGGTACATAATGTGCATTTTCTGTCTTCTATGGTTGTCCCAGCGAACACTTTCAGCAGGAAGCCTATGCTTACTTAACCGGAACTTTAACAAATTGAATTCAGAACAGTGTTTAGTATATAATTTTATTAGATAATTTTCAACGTTTAAATCTTGTTTAAAAAGATCTTTTATTTTCCTTTAAGAGTCTGGGAGCTTTGATTTTTGATTGATATAAGAGGGTCTGGATGGGGTATAATGATTCGTGAATAATGGCCCTTTTTATAATGAATAGTAAATACTTAGCTAAAAGATAATGAATAGTGAATAATGAGGGCCTAAAAATTAATGAATAATCCTATTTTTTAATGAATTGAAGAAAAAATACTTATAATGAATATGAATAATTGGTCTTATTTTAATGAATAACCCAAATTTTTAATGAGATGAAAAATGGGCTAAATTTTAATGAATAGTGAATACCAGACCCCACCCCCCCCCCCCCCATCCAGACCATGCTTCCATTACACGTCAATATGCGTATCTCCCTTTACGCAGTTACGCACTTGCGTATTCAAAATTCTACATATTCACGGGGAATCTTTCATATGAAAATTGTGTATTCTCGTTACACAAGGGACTGTTTTAAAGGAAGGAATTCGCTCCCTCTGGGGCGAATTCTTTCCTTCAAAGAAGTCCCAATTTTGAAACGGCGCGAGATCGACCATATGTTCTTATGCGTAGCTCCCTTTACGCAGTTACGTACGTGCGTATTCAAAATTGTACATATTCACGGGGCATCTTTCATATGAAAATTGTGTATTCTCCCTCTGGGAGCAAATTCTTTCCTTTAAGAAAAGTCCCAATTTTGAAACCGAACGAAATCGACGAGAAAGACTCCTCGTTTCAGAAGTCTCCCTTTGATATGCGTATACTTTTTTTTCAATGTTCTGGCTACGCCATTTACGTGATGGATGCTACTACCAATATGAGCCGTGACATGTGATTTCCAACAATGTGACATTTTGACAAGTGTACACTCAGACGAGCCTGTGCAGCCTCCTGTTAAGCTGAGAAACTCCAAATGACGTTCGGTCGGTAGCTTAACACTCATACAACATTTAAGCGACTAGCAAAAGCTCTGATCAGTCTGTACGTATGCGCAGGCTGGTCTGAGGCTTTGCTGGTCGCATATACCACATTGTTTGAAATCTCATGTCATGGCTCATATGCTCCAATGGGAAGCATGTATAATGATTTAGATAGTTGTGTTCATTTCCCACTGCTTGTCTATCGCAAAGGTGCCTTTTGCATTAAGTGGTACCAAAGGAAGTGGGTCGTATTCTATCAGCATTAGATACGAAGTGCCCCCTACAGACTAACATACTTATTTGAATGAGTGATACACAGATAAGAGAACGAGTCCTGCATTTAAAGTCTCTTGCATAAACAGAAGAAAACACGTTTTAACGTAGCTTGAACTTTCGATAAAAATGCCTTCGTACTATATTTTTAATGAATATTTTTCATGTTATCCAATATGTTAATCTATACATATGCTACTCTAAGCCTTAAAGCGCCAAGAAAAAAAATCATCTGAAAATGTTGTCTGCTGAAGTCGTCTGCTGCAAATAATTGCCTAGCATTACTGACGAATTAAGTATAGAGGCAAACAGCGTGGACCCAGAACAGACTGCTCCTATAGGAGCAGTCTGATCTGGGTCCGCACGGTATGCCATAGAGGCTTCTTAAACAGTACAGAAGACGTGAAAAGGGTTAAGGATTAAGAGTTGCAGAGAGATAAAATTGCCCTAGTGAGAAACCCATTTAGTGCTGCAGCAGACCCACCATATTGTGACGTATACCGGTCCCCACAAGGTAACAAGCAGCAACATACATCAAATTAAAGCTAAGAGTCTCCCAAATAAAAAAATGCATGATGCCACCTCGGTATGTCGGGGCGTAAACTTTTACGAGTCATTAAAAAAGGGCACTTATACAAATAAATAACTTTACTCATAAAACTTAATTTAAACCTGTAATCAAAAACATTGCGAAAGTTGGTAAAATATGAACATAAAATGATACAGAAGGATGCTAGAAATACTTTGCATCATACATGGGATGCAAACAAGTCCAAATACACTGACGGTGAAAGGTCATTAGGTACATAAGTCACGAAAACCCATGATTTTCTAGTATTCTTTTTGACGAAAGGTCCTCCTTATGTATAAATGTATTGAAAACAAGTTTAGATATTATCAATGACATCTGGGAAGCAAACAGTGCATAATTTCACTACCATTTATTGGAGCGAAAAATTGTATGGCCCACCAAAAAGGGTATCCATACAAGTAATAAATTTACTGAAAAAAAAATCAAATTAAACCAATGATCAAAAGCAGTGCTGAAGTTGGCATAATGTGAACACTAAATGATACATGAGGATGCTAAAAATATTATTATTCATATGTAAGGTTCATATAGGTCCAAATACACCAATGGCGAAAGGTCATTAAGTACATTAGTTGCGAAAACCCATGATTTTGTAGAATATTTTCTGGCAATTGATCTCTTTTGGTATAAATATATTGAATACAAGTTAAAATGTTGACAATTGACATCTGGTTAGCAAAATGTGCACGATGCCTCTTCCGTATGTAGGGTCAAGAATGTTTATGGCCTTTCAAGGAAGGGTACCCATAAAATTTAATAATTTAACTGATAAAAAAAAAAACATTTAAACGAATGATCAAAACTATGGTTCAAGTTTGTATAATATGAACGCTAAATGACAAAATAGGGTGCTAAAATATTTTCTATATTATATGAGGTACAAATAAATCCAAATACATTGATGGCGAAAGGTTATTAAGTACATTTTGTCACGAAAACTCATGATTTTGTAGACTTCTTTCAAGTCAAATGATTTCTGTAAGTACATATGTATTTAAACAAGTCACAAATGACAAATGATTTATTTAGCACAAACACATTTACAATAAATGGTTAAGGCCAATACAAACAAACTAAAACAGTCATATGGAAGTATCTCTACATGTGGGAGTCATAGTACATGTTATCAAATGCCAGTTGGGAAGCTCCTACTCAAAATAGAATCATCCCAAATGAATAGATGATACATTTACGGTTTATTCATTTAGTAAAATCCGTATCAGATCTGGGGCCCCCAGGGGTTTTGGGGATCTGGGGAGAATGGCTTTTTTATTTTCAGAGAGCTGGGGAGCACTGGTAATTATTTTCAGGGATTTGGGGAGCAAGTTCATAGTTTTGGGGATTTAGGGAGCCCTGCAAAAAAAGTAAAAAAAATCTCACCTTAAAGGAAAAGCCTTCATTTTGTTTGATTTTTTCAAAAAAAATCTTTGGCAGACCCCCTCAGACCCCCCTTGGATATCTAAATGTATTTACTTTCCTGCTAACATGCTAATCTGGATTGTATTGATGACTGATAAGGCAAATTATTTTCACTATTGTGGAAAATTCGACTTAAAATCGTTGATTTTTAGGTTGATATCGTATTTGGGAACACTCAGAATGCGCCGTATGAAACCGATTTAATAAGATAATTTCTGCACCCTAGCATGAATCTGAATCCACATCATTACTGGATATATCTTTGCCTCCG
Source organism: Loripinus fragilis (assembly GCA_964019695.1). Taxonomy (NCBI): domain Eukaryota; kingdom Metazoa; phylum Mollusca; class Bivalvia; order Lucinida; family Lucinidae; genus Loripinus; species Loripinus fragilis. The sequence continues at coordinate 11,943 of CAXHUL010000704.1, forward strand.
GTATTAAATATTTGCTGTAAAAAACGTAAAGCCTCCATTTTTTGCATTTCTTTGGCTTCTGAGGGCTATTACCCCTCCCCCCTTGTAAAATGTGAATGTATTTATTTTTTTATTTTGTGCCAAAGTGCGCATCTGAATTAATCTTAGAGAAAAATATGGCACAAAATTTGGGGTTTTGATTTATTATAAAAAATGTTGATTTTTAGGTTGATAATAACTAACTTTGGAACACTCAGGATGCACCAGACCCCACCATTTTTATCAAATTTTCCCTGGACACCCCTAGCACAAGTAATAATCAACATCATGCCAGGGCTACCTACACATCTGGTATGCAATTCTCTATCTAGGTAATTAGATGTTTTTTTTTATTAAAACTTTGATGAACGTTGATCAGATATATTCTTGCTTGTTAAAACTGAAGGTAAACTTTCGTATAGGGCCTAATAGCAATTATTAAAAAGCAACTCTCTAATGGTTACAAAATTAATGCTTTCACTTTATTTTAGAAAATCTAGTTTCATCTATTGGAAAAAACAGCTGCCCCTCCCCCACCAAGAACACCAAATGGTCTAGCTGTCACTAATAAAAAAATCAAGTGTAGAGAAGATTCCTCCATAGTATCCATACCTACTCTACTAGGTACAGCAACAAAATTTTAAATATTGCACCATACTTTGAGCTTTATCATGCATTCCATTGAAATAATTATATATCGTTTATGCCTTGGCCAAGGACTCTCTATTTAAATAGAGTTTCCGTCTGTGGCTAAGCCCTATCTTTACATGTAAAACGTAAAATATTAAGTGAATATTAAGTCATCTGCTCATGTATAGCTTCATAGTTTTTAAGTATGTGAATTTAATCCTTTGGAAAGAACTTTACATTTAAGGGAGAATTGGCTTACATTTTGGGGGATTTGGGGAGAAGCTTAATTAATTTTAAGGATTTGGGGAGCAAAGGAAAAATATTTTCAGGGAGCTGAGGTACTTTCTTTCAGGGGTTTGGGGAGATAAATGCACTATTTTCAGGGATCAAGGGAGCACAGACCCCCCTCCCCCAGGGGGGGGGGGGGCTCAGATCTTATTAATGTTATATGTGGGAAGAACTTTTGTCAAGGACATTGGCGAAATTGTTCCAACTTTTGCATTAAGTATATCAACGTGTGTCAGGAAAGTATTAAACTATTTCTTTTTTTGTTAAGAGATATCATATCTCATTGATCAAGTCCATCATCCACAAAACCACATGTCATACATGTATATATTATACTTTATGAATGAGGAAGCACATGGCAGAATGGCATTGAGGCCGCTAATGATGAGCCAGTCTGCTACACCACACAAGTTGCTGAATGATTTATAATGTAAATATTCAATTGTGAGTATGCTCTTCTTTCTGTAATAAACAGCTTTGTACAACCTTGTGTGTGTGTGCAATGTAGCAGTGCCACTGGAAGGAAACTTGTCAGAATATTTCCTCTATTTTGTCTTGTGAAGATGTTGCCAAATCAGATGTTGAAACTGATAAATCAGTGAGTGTGTTACGCCATGACTCATAAACTTCGGCTCGTTTTATTGGAACTAGTCATTCAAATGTCATATATAATAACTGAGTATGTCACTGTGAATTGTTGACAAATGCCTAGCATTCACAAAGTATATTAATATACATGTATGCCATGTGGTTTTATGGATGATGGACTTGATGAACTTTCATGGTCAATGAAACATGATATCTCTTGACAAATAGAAGAAATAGAAATAGTTTAATACTTGCCTGACACACGTTGATATACTTTATGCAAAAGTTGGAACATTTTCGCCAATGTCCTTGGCAAAATTATTCCCACATATTACATTAATAAGATCTGATACGGATTTTACTAAATGAATGAACTGTAAATGTATCATCTATTCATTTGGGATGATTTTATTTTGAGTAGGAGCTTCCCAAATGGCATTTGATAACATTTTATCTTGTTTTTAATACATATGTACTTACAGAAATCATTTGACTTAAAAGAAGACTACAAAATCATGAGTTTTCGTGACAAAATGTACTTAATAATCTTTCGCCATCAGTGCATTTGGATTTATTTGCACCTCATATAATACAGAAAATATTTCAGCACCCTATTTTGTCATTTAGCATTCATATTATACAAACTTGAACCATAGTTTTGATCATTGGTTTAAATGGTTTTTTATCAGTTAAGTTATTTGATTTTATGGGTACCCTTCCTTGACAGGCTGTAAGCATTTTTGACCCTACATATGGAAGAGGCATCGTGCACATTTTGCTTACCAGATGTCAGTTGTTAACATTTTAACTTGAATTCAATATATGTATACCAAAAGAGATCATTTGCCAGAAAATATTCTACAAAATCATGGGTTTTCGCAACTAATGTACTTAATGACCTTTCGCCATCGGTGTACTTGGACCTATATGAACCTTACACATGATTAATAATATTTTCAGCATCCTCATGTATCATTTAGTGTTTCTATCATGCCAACTTCAGCACTGCTTTTGATCATTGGTTTAATTTAATTTTTATCAGTAAATTTATTTCTTGTATGGATACCCTTTTTGGTGGGCCATACAATTTTTCGCCACAATAAATGGTAGTGAAATTATGCACTGTTTGCTTCCCAGATGTCATTGATAATATTTAAACTTGTTTTCAATACATTTATACATAAGGAGGACCTTTAAACAAAAAGAATTATAGAAAATCATGGGTTTTCGTGACTAATGTACCTAATGACCTTTCACCGTCAGTGTATTTGGACTTGTTTGCATCCCATGTATGATGCAAATTATTTCTAGCATCCTTCTGCATCATTTTGTGTCCATATTATACCAACTTTAGCAATGTTTTTGATCTCAGGTTTAAAATAAGTTTTATTAGTAAAGTTATTTATTTGTATGGGTGCCCTTTTTTAATGACTCGTTAAAGTTTACGCCCCAACATACCGAGGTGGCATCATGCATTTTTTAATTCGGGAGAATCTTAGCTTTAATTTGATGTATGTTACTGCTTGTTACCCTGTGGGGACCACCATCTCGAAAACTAGCTCACTTTTTACTGCTTTGCTGCAGCACTAATTCGCTGATAAGCAGCTGCTAGATATCTGATAGGCACTTTTCCTCAAAACAAGATACTGCTACCGTGTATGTACCTTACCTGTAGTTGTATAAAGGAAAGTGATTGGCTCAAAAGGTGGTGGAAGCTCAGCACAAATCTGAATTGTGCTTTTTGAAACAATATCTCGCTGCTTTTGTTGATTGGCATTATTGATTTAGTTTACTGGTGTGGCTTAGAACAAAGGAACTTGCATTTTGATATTTTTTTTCAATGCAATTTTCCTCCCATGCCCACCTTCAGGGATCCAAAAAGTAGTAAAACATGGCGGGCATCAGGGTATCTCATTCTTGTTTATTGATTGAACGTTGTTATTGAATAGTTATTAGGACCACATCTTATCTAAAAGCTATAATGGAGGTCTATGGAAAAACATTTACACTATATCAATTCAATTTCTTAATCAGTCCGTCCGTCTATCCGTCCCCTGTCAGTAAGCGAAAAGTGCAATAACTCAGAATCGCCTTTGAATATTCTGGTAATAATCCAAAATAGGTTAATATTGATAAGATCTAGACATTGGACTTGCAATAAAATATATCTGAGCCAATATTTAATGTACCTCCGGACAGTGGTAAAAATATCTAAATCGGACAGCTGCAGTTCGAAAATTAACCAGTTGCATATAGAAACCCCTAAACGGGTACTTTGGCAACCAGTGAAGACCCAGATGAAATGCCACATTATGTGGCATTTCATCAGGGTTTACACTATTTGCTAAGATTGAAACGATCTTCAAAGAAGGAAATTCAATTTTAACATATGACCCCTCAATATATACAATGAACCGTCCCACGTTTATACGATCATATCAAGAGGAAGAACCTATCAGAATACAAAGATAGCCAGAAATATTTGTCTTCGCCTGTGAGAATTGCCTTGGCAGTGATATATTGTTACTAACTTCAGCTGAGGGTGACCAATCCCCTGGTTCCACACATTTTCTTCTGACTCCTGAAAATAATTAACATACGTTCAACACGGGTGGTGCATATTACTATCAGTTGAATTTTCGTTGTGTTCACATTATTTGCGCTGTAATAAATGTACATCGTATTGTCACTTATTTCAAGCGAACTTTCAAGTAAAATATATTGCAAAACCAAAATAGGTTTGCAAGTTACTAAAGTCAATTTAATTAAGCTTTATATTACAATTAGACGGATGGCTGAGAATGGGTTTGCTCCCCCCCCCCTAGGGAATTTTGCAGACATATCCTATCTTGTAGAGAATTGAAAGCCGAGTCTTTTAAGAGATGTTTGCACTCTGTGCTCCGGGGCGTTAGTCTGTAAGAGCCTGTAACATACGTTACTTAATCAAACTAAGAAAAAGTAAATTGAAAGTTTGGGCTACAAATTAAAGACATTAAAATATTTATTTTTAAAAATCATTCATATAGTCTGCATACTGGATATCTTAACTACCTATGACAGCTATTTGAACAAAATTGCGGCTTCCTAGGGTGTCATATACGTTACATAAATCAGATAACCCATTAAAATTTGCAAGTGTGGCTAACGTCATTTACATTCACAATCTCTGTGTGTGTTTTGCAAAATGTTTTTAACCATGTCTGACTAGCTTATGCAATTGGCTAACAGAAAAATTAAAGTTTGTTTCCCTAGCTTAAATATTTTTTCTGAAATAAGCAATTAAACAATCCTACCCCTACCCAGTTTTAAGGTGAGATGTTTGGTGTTAAAACTAAAGTAAAAATAGTTAAAAAATATTTGCAGTTGACGAATGTGTTTCATTGTTTGGGATTTATTTGCTTATATGAAAAGACTCATAAATCTGCAAGTTTGTTGCAAAATTTTTAAAATCAGAGGCTGTAACATATGTTACCCGATGTAATAAATGGGCAAGCTCATTGTCTTTACGTAAGATATGCCTAAAAATGTTTTAATCTCCTCGAGGGAATTTTGCAGACATATTCCTTCTTATAGTACAACTCAAGCTGCATCTAATAAGGGATGTTTGCACTCTCTATGTTGGGGCGTTAGTCTGAAACAGCGTGTTACATGCGTTACTATATCAAATAAAGGAAATGTAGTTAAAAAGTTTGAGCTAGAATTGTGAAAAAACTCGCAGCTGTTGGATATCTTACATTGTTTAGGGATTTTAAACTGGCTGCTATGATAAAGACTTATAGATCTGCTAGTTGTCATCAAGTTTTAAAGATCAGAGAGCGTTACATATGTTAGCGTGATAAGTAAAATCATCAAACAGTATTTTGACATCAAGCTGAGTAAGGGCCTGCTCCATCCTAATCCCCTTTGGAATTCTGCAGACAAATTACATCTTATGTAACCATTCAAGGTGCATTTAATAAGAAATGTTTGCACTCTGTAAGTCGGGGCGTTAGCCTGTTACAGCTTGTTACATATGTTACTATATCAATTTGAGAATAAGAAATTTGAATATTTGAGCTACCAAAAGAAGACATTAAAATTATCTAATAAATTGACATTCTTATAGTCTTTATACTGGATGTCTTTACTACATATGGAAGCTGTTTAACATTAATTAGGCTAACTGTGGTGTTATGTGCGTTACATGAACCTAATTATAATTTAAAAGCTATAATTGTGGCTATCGTCATGTAGTTAAACAACTACTATGACTTGGTTTCAAACTGTTTTATTAGATTTTACAAACATATACTCAATTGATGAATAGGAAAAACCAAGTTTGCTTTTCTAACTTAAATATATTGTCTTATAGGAGCTAATACACAGCCCTACTCCCAGTTTTACAGAGAAGCGAATTTTGTTATTACCGTTTAAGTAAAACACATGAAAGCGATTACAGCGTGTGGATATTTTTCATTTTCTTAGTCTTGTCTTGCTCATATATCTATAAGATGTCATTAAGTTTAAGATCAGGACGCTTAATGTGTACTTATAAGTCTTTGGTGCCAAAACACTAGAAATTATATTCAATTCTGATTATCAAGACAATGGACTGGTTTTACAGATGTTATCAATTACCTTTGGACACATTTCCTAATACTGTGCATATAATGCTAAATATAGAGCCACAAATAGAAAAGATAGTTTTACATTTTTACAAGAATATACAATAAATGAAATGGTCCAAACTATTTCTAATCGATTTAACACTCATGTTAAACGTTTGTCTTTGTCTGCTTCTGTGGTAATCATTATTATCACACGCCTCCTTGCAGCTAGTAGAATCATAACACAATATTTCAATCATTTACTGTTATTCAATTGTACCACCAGTCCACTCAAAATTGATGAGCCATTATCAACTTTCCAATTTTGCCATTTATGGCTTGGAACATTCAGAAACTGATATGAATTCCTAATAGTTGGCTCTTTGAGTATGTGTTTCAAGTGATACTCTGCAAGTAGGAGAAAAACTAACTTAAAAGCTTTACAAGGAGGAAAACTATGCCATTAAGAGCAATGAGTACATGGACTGATGTACCTTGATATTTCTGCGATAAAGAATCATATCTTAGCTGGTTAACTTTTATAAACGTAGCCTTTCCATACATGCAACCCACATATTTTCATCTAATAATGTCTCTGCACTTATTATCTTTCCCCAGGGATTCAAACACTTATTTGAAGTCTAAGTACTTCCGAAGTGCTGAAACTGAGGTAACTCTTTCCCTTCAGATAAACGAACTACATGTATCACAGCAGGTAAAGCAATGAAATGCAAGATGAACAGAGCGCAAATTAGACCCTTTCAATTCAATGATTCACTAAGTCTCTAGGATAAGAGCACTATAGGATGTAACATATATAAATCGTCATTATAAATGAGCAAGGGCATTGTCGTGACATCCTTTTTGATTACACAGTCAGAGGCAAGTGTTTTCAATTTCAGTGTTTTCAATGGATCATGAAATGAGGCACCTTATCAACTTGATTACTCTGTATAATTCTTACATAGAGCATAATATAGAACTACTGGTTATCCCATTCTACCTATAGTCCACTTTCCTTCTTTTGAATGCAACAGCTAATGATATGGCTGCAAAAACTGAGAAATCATAGGTTTTACATTATTTTAAGACATGCTTCAATGTACTGACATCAAAAAACAACCAACTGCAAACATAATTGATGGCAATGTCCAACTTTATATTTTTTCTCTTATACCAGATAACTTTCAATGTGTAACAGAAATTGTTTCAGACGGTCTGCCAAAACTATCAAGAGTCAACATTGTAACTAAAGAAAACTTATAAAGTTCTTTGGGCGCAGCAAAATACTATTGATCTAAGACCTGAGGACTTAAGCACCAAAAGGCTGGATAGGTTCCATGGCAAATGATGCAAAAAAGCAGCCTATCAAATTTCTGTTTGACCAATGTCAGAAATCTTAAAGTATTCTTAGAGGTACACGGTAGAGACATAGATTTTGCAAAATCAGAGCAATATTATAATTTGACTAGCACGGATGCAGAGGCAGCTGGAATTAGATTGCTCTTGCCACTTCACAGGAAGAGATATATACCAGTCATACTCCATTGTATGCATATATGGGAAATGGCATTAAACCCATATTTGATCAGGTGTTTGATCCCATGACACTGACATGCTGTTTCTGCTTTTGAAGAATGCTAAGGATTCAAGTTTGGCTGAGTCAAGTTGTTTGACGCTGGCACTGGCCACACATACAAAGAAAATTAAGTCTTTTGATGGCTAAAAAGGAGGATCACACGAAATGCTTATAAGTGATGTTTGTCACAATTACCAATTTTAAAAAGTAATCTCAATTAATGTAACACATATAACACCATAGGAAGCTGTATATTTGTTGAAAAATCTTTTCTTATGTATCAAAGGTATTCAGCATGCAAACTACATGAATTATTCAAATAAATAGATAGTTTTATGTCTTCTTTCTGTTTCTCAGACTTTCAATTCATTTAGTCTTAAATTGATATGGTAACATACGTATCATACCATTACAGGCTAACCCCCTAGTTGATAGAGTGCAAACATCTCTTATTTGATGCAGCTTGAATTGTTCTTTAAGGTAGGACATGTCTGCACAATTCCCAAAGGGGTGGAGAGGAACAGGATTGTACTCAGTTTGTAGTCCTAATACAATGCCATGATTTTACTGGTTGTGATGAAATGGGTGATTATTTTGCAATAGAAGCAGACACAATGATAGACATTGTGAGGGTGACTTGAATAAAGATTGTTTTTGAATAATTTTATTTAATAGGAATATTTATTAAATTGTGTTATTTAAATGAGAACTATTATTTTCTATCTATATGTCTATATATTTTAATATTATAGGCATTAGGAAATATGTGATTAAAAGGGTTATATATAACATAGGTAACACAATTCCATGGGCTTGTTATCAGCAATGACTGTAATTACTAAGACTAAGACACCAGAGGCTAGAAATTAATAGGAAAACATGTGAAACGGTATTTTTCTGAAATAACATCTCTTACTTCCAAGAAAATTTCCTAGCTCATTCATTAAACCATGTAACATACGTTACATACTTTAATAAGTGCTCTGATCCTGATGTCAAACTTGCAAATGTATGATTCCTTATTGCATTAGCAAGACAGTGCCAAAAATGTAAGATATCCACGAGCGTCAAATATTTTCATATATTTTTCTTCAATAATATATACCAAAATTGGATACTTAAAATTGGGGTAGGGTTGTTTAATAGCTCATATAAAACAATGTTTTTGAGATAGAAAAGCAAACTTTGTTTTTTCTATTAGTCAAATGAGTATTTTAGTAAACTAAGATTGAAACACTTGTAAAAATGCACAAATCATCTGTAAAATGAATGATGTTAGTCACGATTTCAACTTCAAAGGGAAATTTAATCTATGTAACGCATATAACACCATTGAAGGCTGTAATTTTGTTTAAAATGCTGCTTTTATGTAGCTTAGGCATCAAGCTTGCAAAGTACATAAGAAATTTGAATAATTAGATGGTTTAGTGTCTTCTTTCTGTAGCTCAAACTTTCATTTTGATTTTTTCCTTAGTTTGTTACAGTAACATATGTAACAGGCTGTCAGAGACTAACGCCCCGGAGCACAGAGTGCAAACATCTCTTAAAAGATGCGGCTTGAAATTCTCTTTAAGATAGGATATGTCTGCGAAATTCCCTAGGGGGGGGGGAGCAGGACCTTTTTTAGCTCGAAGTCTAAATACCGGATAATGAGATAAGCCATGACCGGGATTTTGTTTGTGTGAATGTTTAAGCAATCAACCATTTTAGTCATGTCGGAACATTTTCCTGTCTTCCTTGGTTGAACCAGAACTAAGCAGAAAATAAAATGTCTTTGTAAAGGCCATAAGACAGTGTCTCCGGTGAGTCTCGAACTACATCATGTGCATGTAGTGACCCTTCGACTCTACCACTGAGTCACTGCGCTACTCAACCATGACTGGGAACACTATATGCGATTAAAAAAGTATGCACCATTATCATATATATATATGCAACCAAAGAAAAATTGAACATTCAATTAATGACATTTCGAAGTTCATTTTCCTGTTAACATTTGATCAGCAGCAGTAGCAGCTGAGCAACAGCAACAACAATCATAGCATTCGCAGATCCATAGAGGGGGTGGGTGCAGGGAGTCCAGACCCCCTCTATGGAAAATCACAAAGCTATAGGGTTCCTTAGCATAACTGATCCGGATCCCCTGGAAAATCACGAAGCTAATTAACCAGCATTCAATACTGGGCCATTATCGGCCCACCAGCGAAACGCCATTTAGAAACGCCATTTAAATGGCGTTTCGCTAATGGGCTGATAATGGTCCGCTTTTAGTGGTATTTGGATCCTCTCTCTCTCCTCATCAACTAACTAAAACACGTCAGAGTTGAATTGGACCCCCTCTGACAAAACATCCTGGATCCGCGCAACAT
>CAXHUL010000705.1:0-32185 GCA_964019695.1 Loripinus fragilis
CTACATTTTATTCCTTCAGTGTAGTCTTAGCTTTCAAAGGATAACCTTTCTAAGAACATGCGTTATTGGCCCAAAAGGTTAGAAACGCTTCATACTCACTAGTTTTTAGCTCAAATAAAACTGAGCAAGTCTTCATTTTGAATTCATGGAAGGCAGCCTACGAATTGGGCAATTTAGCTAAGCTATGCAGCAAATATCATATTAAGCTAAACGGTTTCTCATATTACACTAGCTTAATTATAATGTTTGATATAGAATTTGCGTCATTGTTTATACAAATGTTGTTATACAGTAAATTTCCCTTTTCTGCCGTTTCAGGTAGAAACGATAGGTGATGCCTATTTGGTTGTAAGTGGAATACCAAAGCGGAATGGGGAGCTGCATGCAGGTATATATTTTAAAAATAAAAGGGCCCACTATTTGCATTTTGCTATAAATTACAGGTTAGAGTTCAGGTAAATGCCTTCTTTAATGCAATTTTACAATGTAATATTAGAAAGTTTCAGACACATATCTTATTGAATGCTAGACAAACATTATATAAACAAACTAAAAATATAATACTGATGTAGTCTACTTTTAATTTAAAAACGCAGTCAAACATAAAATGATGAGGATATCTTGAATGTAGTTTGTCCATAATTTTCACCAGAAGTGAGCTATCTAAATCTCACTCCATTTAAAAAATATTGGCTCAATGTTTAGATTGAAGCCTTGAATATATGTAAGGTGTAGTATTATGCATTGAAAAGCTGAGTTGTATTAACCAGAACTGGCGGAAGGAAAATAGTTTGGTAGCATGTTGGGTCAGCTCTATTAAAATCTATTATTCTGATTACTGAAAGAATTTTAACAACAGGCTTAATACATGTGTCACTTTTCCATAACATAGTGTAATAGCATTTTCCTTCCTAAGATGTTTATAGCTGAACGTTGTAATCGTTTGTCTTGCTGCAATTGAAATTGAGCCAGTGCATGAAATTAACAACAATGTGGTATGTGCGATCAGCAAAGCCTCAGATCAGCCTGCGCATACAGGCAGTCTGATCAGAGCCTTTGCTAGTCGCTTGTACATTTTAAGACGGTTCAGCTACTGAGTGAACACCATTTTGAGTTTCTAATCTTAAAAGGGGGATGCACAGGCTTGTCTGAGTCTACACTTGTCAAAATACCACATTGTCGGAAATCACGTGTCATGGCTCAATTGCTATTGTGTTGTCTATCACTATTATCACGTTATCAATGTAATCCCTTAATGTATATCCGAGGTCTGATTCTATGAAATTGGCCGAGGTAGTTCTGAATGATCTCACTCTTGTTTTTAACAACCATTACGTGATGTATTGCCTGCACATTTAGTTGTATTGGAGGTTAGGCACATGATCGTCAAGTGGCATCATTAATCTGTCAAAGCAACAACATCATTGTATCTCAAGTCAGCGTTTTCAAGATTTTATGGTTGCTTATATTTCACGAAAAGTACAGAATTGACTGGTGAGCAAGAAAGGAAATCTATTATTTGTTTAAGGGTGTGTTAGAAAAATCTGTCAGTTTGGATCATCGTATATATCTTTGCAAGCCTGGTAATTCTAGGAAAGTATTTTATATTCCGTATCATATGTATCGTCTCAGTTTGCCAAAGTACGCATTAATGAGCCACTGGTATACGAAAGGTTAAGGTATGTTTTATTTCAATCTTGATCCTATCATCAAGGAAGAAACATCATAATAGAAAATATTATATATATTAATGCACAATCAGGACTTCTCTTTCAAATAAGAAAAGTCTTATCCAGTTCAGAGCCAGCATCTTATTTATATATAATAATACATAATAGGGTTAAGCTCATATAACATTCATTATTTGTAGCTAAAAGTGTGTCTTTTAGTGAAGAAATGAATATCACTCTTTGTAGTGATTAGAAAGGTCATGTTCAGTGTTACATTTGAAATCCAATTATAAATAGACAAGGTCACTGGAAACATATCTTTTGAGTTGAGACCAAGCAACTGCCCAAAAGCCAAGTGTGTGTGACCAGAAAATATCACAGTAACACACTGCAGACCAACAAACGGTACCATGAGGAAGGGACAAAGTTCAATGCCAGCCACATGACATTAAGTAGACAATAAAAGTAAAGCAACCAACTCTCACTTCCATGGGGAGATGATTGCAAAACTAGAAATGACACAAGGTACTATATAACAAAACAACGAGACCTAACACAAAACCCACTTATTAAGACTAATGTACTACAATTTTGATTTCTTCTGTTTAATGCCAATTAAAATTGCCATAATGTTCGAAAAATAAAGTAAAGTAAGTAAGGGTGCAAAGATCAGGAATCGATACAATCAAGTACCACACCTGACCCAGGATACCAATGTGAAAGTGGTAAACTTACAGTTAGACACGACAAACGAGAGCCAAGAGGTCAGCCCTTTCCCAGCAGGTGACCACAAAGCACATATAAACAGACACGTACAAAGACATTGCAAACACAAGACAGAACAAAAACATAAAAGATCCACAAAAGAAGTACCGCCTTGGAACGGTCAGTAAAATATTTTACTGGAGGGCTTAAACCAGTTTAAGGGTTAATGCTTTGATTATTTTGAATTTATATTCTAATTCCTTATGAAGTAATTACTCTGATTCACACTGTTCCAAGAAAGTGTTTTCTTTAAATATTTTATGTTCCTTTTGATACCAACTTCTGAATAAGGTGCATTTAAGTTCCTCAGCTCCATTGCTGATATAAAAAGCTAAATATAAGGGCGTTACATGCTATATTTAATATGGCAGCCAATTTGAAATACAAATTCGCATAGTTTCGTTAATCTTATAAGAGTCTTTACTTTAGAAGAGATTGCTGATAATTTTTCCCATATTAACCATCTTGATACTGTCTGTATCTTTCATCTAAACTTTAGTGACTTTAAGTAAATAGATACATTTTTTATAAAAATACCCTCTTTCAAAACCAGTGTATATCCCTATAAGCTGCTCCTGATGAAGCCAACTGGTCTGGATCTACACTGTTTTTCGTCCACGCGATCAGTCCATATTATAATTAGCAAACATGAATTTGTTGGAGCATTTTTTTGACAATCTAAAGGGCATTATGAAAGTTTGTTCCGCAGTTCAACATTAACTTTCAAATCATGATAAAGAAATGGTGCTGAAAAATGCATCTATAAGCCTGTCGCTGCCTGTGATATTATCTTATCTGACATACAGTGACGTCACAAATTATATTTCCTATGGGTACTGTCTTTCAAGCAATCTCGAAAAGTCTGATATTATACAAAACATTGTGACATTTATTATATTGGGTGGTTGTTGTCACTCTTGCAGTTTAGTAATTGTCCCAAATGTTTATATACTATAGATACAAGTCAATTGAATGATTCTTATTAAATAGAGAAGGATTTTGATTACTAAGGCCATTACCTGGCAATGGTTGTTTGTTGTATGTATAACCACTTTTAGCTCCTCAAGAATAAACATTCAATGGTTTTTTTGCGGACCGTTTTTTTCCTTGATTTAACGTATTTTATTAAATATCACATTGTTTGTTTCTATTCAAGTATGTCCTCTGTAAAGAATATCAGTGCCATGTATGCATTTAACAAATTTTTTACTCAACTAAAAAAATTGAAAAATATTTCAAAATGATTTTTTTTAAATCCTTTATGTGTATTGTTTCTTGTTTGTGTCAGTATAGTTTATTTACCTTCAGGTGAGATTGCTGACATGTCTCTCCATATACTGAGTGCCTTAATGAAGTTTACACCAAAGCATTTACCAGACAGGAAAATCAATGTTAGAATTGGTATGCACACAGGGCCATGCTGTGCAGGTAAGAATAAGTAGCTATAAATTGTTTGTGGGATCTCTTTCTGTGTTTTTCATTAATCCTTGAGGTAAAGTCAATGGCGTAAAATCATTTATTTTTACATGAACATTCATCAAATGGAGATTCATGTTCATGTCCATGTTCTTGTTTGAATTTAAACTTTATTTGATCGAGGTCCCAATATCATAGGGTCACACACGATTCACATATCATCGGTCGGGAGTCATAAACTCGTATCTTTGATTTTAACATTTTCAGGAGAGACAAAAGCTGAATGACTTTTGCTAGGAGGTCCTATATTGCTGAATGTCAGACAGGATTATATTTAGCAACATCCAAATTCACTGTTATTGCTGTTTGAATTTCCAATAAAGATTTCACGGTCATTATGAAGAGTTTCACTTGAGTTACGTCATTTTGAGCATATTTTCGTGGTAAACCATCCAGTTACGATAATTTGAGCATCTTTTTCATGGCAAAAATGATATCTCAGTAAAACGAGCACCAAATTAATAGTATCTCTCATAGATACGATATTTTGTAGCATGATTGATGCTTTTTAATAGGGTTTTTTATTGGTCTAGAGCTACGAGAATTTGACAGAATGTGCGCCATGCGTTTGGTATTCCTGCGTTGACAAAAATCGTTTATGTAAAAATCAGAGTTACGAGGTTTTGACTCCTGACCAACGCTATGGTCTTTTAAGACCTGAAATAAAGATTTAAGATTGTAAGAATCTATCATGAGATTGAGGGTGGGATAGATCAACCAAATCCGAGGATCATGGTTTGGCATCACGAAGCTTACCAAGGATGATAAACGGTGATCAGGAGGGTGGATTTTCATTCCATTTTATTCTTTTTCTTGCTCACCATTCAATACCATATTTTATGTTGAAAAAAGGCTCCAAGAATTCCTTCGCCCACCCCATTTCATTAATGATGATCGATTCAAAGGCAGAATAGAAAACATTTTAGACCAAAACTATTGTCACTAGAAGCCAACTCCATTGCGACTACATTTTTTTTCTAAATACACCCTGGTTCTGTAGAGCTGTGATTTACCATAAACCTCAATCTTGGTTACATAGAGGATTTTACATGAGCGCTCATGCTTTATTGAATTTATTAAACGAGTTTAGAAAAAGAGATACAATGTGAGGCTTACTGAGCATTTGATCCCTTTTTCCAAACAAGTTTAATAAATTTAATAATACAGGAGCACGAATGCTAGATTCTATTTATCACAGGACATCAAAATTCAATAAAAAATCACATTTCGGCGTAAAAAAGTTAAGAGTGTGCCATTTTTACGCAACGTTATAATGGACATCATTATGTTACTTTATTAAGTCTGTTAACCAATCTGTAGTGGTTTATCGATTTTATTGCATGGCGTAATATCGCTCCCAGACGCCATGTCATGTGATAAAACATAATGTGAACTAAACAGTCATGAGTCTCAAAATTCAATTTCGAATACATTTATCCTTTATGTATCAGAAACTTGAGTCTTGAAAATATCATAGCCTGATTCAGGGTGTCATGTATTGAAACAGATATTAGTGGAAACCAAATGAGTATGATCATTAAACGTGACAATCACAGATAGCAAACCAACGCTTTGCACCATGAGAAAGAGACCACAGAACACAATAAAACTAAGACAATCTCACGAAATCAAGAATATAATTTAAGTAAAGCAACCATCTTTTTCTTCATCAACAACATAAATGAAAAACAAAAACGGATACGCAGACATATACCACAATACAAGGACCAAACCCAAAGCTCCAATATATAATGGGATTAGATTTATATGATGAACTTAGAACAAAAAGGTCCCCAGCCTCTGTTCGTATGAATTGCACATGCAACGTAACTACTACTAATTAATTTTAAAAGTTAATTGATGTTACGAATATATTTTGTGGGCGTGGCTGATGTGTTGATGGCCAGAGTTATCTGTTTAGTGATACCATTAGTATATATTTTCAGGAGTGGTTGGTTAGACAGTGCCCAGATACTGTCTGTTTGGTGCGACTGTTAATTTATGTTTCAGGCGTGGTTGTTTAGTTAATGCACAGATACTGTCTGTTTAGTGTGACTGTTAATTTGTGTTTCAGGCATGGTTGGTTTGCCAAAGCTCAAATACTGTCTGTTTGGTGCTACTGTTAATTTATGTTTCATGCATGGTTGGTTTGTAAATACCCAATTACTGTCTGTATGTGACTGTTATTATGTGTTTCAAGCGTGGGTGGTTTGTCATTGCCCATATACTGTCTGTTTGGTGCGACTGTTAATTTGTGTTTCAGGAGTGGTTGTTTTTGTCAATGCCCAGATACTGTCTGTTTGGTGCGACTGTGAATTTATGTTTCAGGAGTGGTTGGTTTGGTCAATGCCCAGGTACTGTCTGTTTGGTGCGACTGTTAGTTTATCTTACAGGAGTGGTTGGTTTGTCAATGCCCAGATTCTGTCTGTTTAGTGTGACTGTTACATGTAATTTGTGTTTCAGGAGTGGTTGGTTTGTCAAAGCCCAGATACTGTCTGTTTGGTGTGACTGTTAATTTATGCTCCATGTGTTGTTGATATAGTATTGCCAAAATATTACCTGTTTAGTGTGACTGTTAATTAATGTTTCAGGAGTGGTTGGTTTGTCAATGCCCAGATACTGTCTGTTTGGTGATACTGTTAACACTGCCTCTAGGATGGAGTCAACAGGAATTGGTAGGTGATCATATGGGCCTTGTCGCGACAAAACCTGTCTTCAGGGTTTCCGAAGAAGTCAGATTCAAACCAGCCTGCTCAGCTACAGAGACTAGCTAGAAAAATGGAATTTCACTCGTAGCAAGCTTAGATATGTTACTTTACAAAAAGCGAAAAACAAAGGTGCTGATCAGACTGCGCGGATGCGCAGGCTGGTCTGTGGCTGTGTTGTTCGCAAACCCGGGAAGACAGGTTTTCTCGCGTCGAGGCCCAATTATATAAATAAGAATTCTGGAAAAAGCTTAAAAACTGAAATATCTCACAAACAAGTTATTTAATTTATTTATGCGAAAATAAAGGGTATGGTTCACAATTGATTGTCTAACTGTCCTTACTTTATATAGTTGCGTTGCTTCTCTTAACCAATTTATAGCTAGCGTTTTCAGAAAAAAGCAATACTGTTCATTGATTACCTAAATTAAATACCACAGAATATGTGTCTTTTAAAGGAACTTCAGAAATATGATCTTTAACATTGAGTTCAATTTTAATCCGAGCACAAATGAAGCTATAAAAACTGGAAAATGGTCTAGGACTAGCCACAGTAACAGATCACAGTTAAGCTATGATAGCAATAAATGGTGACATTAGATCACATGAGCGTAGACGCGAGAAAACATGTCTTTAGGGTTTGGACCAGTTTATAACAAAACCAGCCTGCTCAGCTACAGAGACTAGCTAGAAAATTGAAATTCCCTTTGTAGCAAGCTTAAATATGATACTTTCCAATCAGCGAATAACAAAGACGCTGATAAGACTGCATAGATGCGCAGACTGGTCTGCGCTTTTGTTTTTCATAAACCCCAAAGACAGGTTTTCTCCTATCTAGGCCAAGATACTATAAATAATTAAAGACATTATAACAGTGAAAACACAAATATTACAGTTTTTTTGCCCTCAGTCAGATTATTAACAAAACTTGAATACCCAAGATCATATTATTAAAACAAAACCAGACTTTCATACTTGCATTTTCAACATTAGATATGTCATTGCTTAAAGAAAGCTAGAAATATTTTTGTGACACAAGGTTGGGTTTTGAAACTTTGCATTTTCATACCCCCAAAAAAAGACACATATCTTTTTCCTGTCAGAGTTATCTCAAATTTTTTTAGGAATGCCCTTTGATTATAATAAGAAAGCGTTCCATATATGTATTATAATGTCTGACGTACGGACAAATGAAAGGATAGATTGAAGGAATCACAAGCCAAGCAATATTTTCCGTAGCTTTTTCTAAGTTTGAGGCATAAAAAGTTACATTGGTTAAACTTGTTTATGGTGTTTGGGACTAAATGGTAAAATACCTGTTACCATGGGCATTATTAATTCATAATTTACCTATTTGTTTATCTATTTTTGTTTCTTTCATTTTGCAGAAAATCGAGTTCATATGAGTGAGGAATCTTGTAAATCTCTGCACAGAATTGGTGGATATCTCACGTCAGGCAGAGGACTCATTGATGTAAAGGTAAACAATCAGACAATTTTTACTGTCTTAAATACAAATATACTAGAACGCAAACGAGTATGATCAGGAGTGCCACAATCACATACTACATACCAATCCATACCACTGCAACCAAGAAACACGGCCATTAACACAAAAGCATGATTACAATTTAATGAAAGCAACCAGCTCTTTCTTCCCCACCAAGATAATTGCACAACTACAATAATCAAAAATTCTAACCAATCATTTACTTTTTTTTTAAGCAGCCAATAATCGAGGTATATAATGAATGAAAATTATTCTATGCATCTTCAAGATATTTTATTTCTCTTTAAAATGATAAAACAACAACTTTGAAATCAAGGCAATTCAATAAAAGACCGGACAACCCTAAATTTGAAAGTCACATTTGATGATTTTTGAACCTCACATAAATTAAATACAGGGTATGTCCTCCATTTGGTGCTATAACCGCCTGGTACCTCGACCTCATTGAACCTGCATACTGCTGAATATCTCTTTGAATAATATAAGCTCACACTCAGATGATATTCCTTTGTAATTTGGCAAGATTGGGCTGCTGAGGAATGGCATGAACGCATGATTTCATCAAGTCCTAAAGATGCTCGATTAGATTGAGACCTACCTCTTTGCAGGCATGATGATAAGGCGAATGTTGTTGGTTGCCAACAGGTTTTAAGTGGTCCTGGCTGCATGACAATGGGCATTGTCCTGCATCAACCCCAATTTCGTTGTTTGTGAGGATGTGCGTAATTGAGTGCGGTAGAAGGACATTAGTTTGATATTTCTGAGCGTTCAGGTTACCATGAATGGTTACAACTGGCGTTTTTGTATGCCTGGTGACACCCGCCAAAAGCATTGACGATCCACCCCTGAATTTATCAACCTCTACAACACAGTTTGGTCATTTCGTTCTACATCGCGGCGATATACGTGCGTATGTCTGTCGTTACCACGTGATTTGACACGTGTCTCATCTACGAACAACACATTGGCTCAGTCTGCCATTCTGAATCGAAGATGGTGCCTTGCCCAAGCCAGTCGTTCTCTTTTGTGTCTGTTGGATAAAATTTGGCACTTCATGGGATGATGAGCTTGAACGCCGACCTGTCTGAGCCTACTACAAATGATTGTGTCTGATATTGGATGGTTGTTTATACAAAAAATGTCACGTGCGTTGCAAGTGGCTGTTGTGAAATGTTCTCGCAAATGGCTGACTACAATGTGTCGGACCTGGTGCTGAGTTGTTATTCTGCGTCGGGGCCATAAGTGCAGACCCAGAAAACTTCCTGTTCACTGAAATTTGGCCCAAAGTGATGGGATGGTTGAAAATGCTCCACGGAGGTGACGTGCTACCTGCAACAAGATGGAAGTAAATAAGGGTGCAAAGATTTATACCTGTCTGAGAAAATAACCAGCACCCAACATTCCAATGGCCATTACGCGTTCTTGTGCATATATCCACGCCATCTTTTATGTTTTTCTGCTATGGTAGTACCCACGTGTTGAAAATCAGCCATCTTGTATTTGGTCCAGTGACTGCACAGATTGCATGTGCAAAAAATGAAATTCATCCCAGCTGGTTAGTTATGGTATATGAACATGCCATTTCAGGAATAAACATAAAGATTGATTTAAGATTGTCCTTGTACTTTGTATTAAAGTTTTGGTTGTCAGAAATGCGTAGTTTTCAAGAAAACTGATTTTAAGACTGATTCGTTAGAACTTTCAATAAGTGTAGAAAGAACACTGAGAACTACATTATAAACAAGGGTCAAATACAAATCCACACACACGCAATGTGAGCAAAGCAAACAATGAATAATCAAATTCACAATCGCTGCATTAGAATGTAGACAGCAGCCAAGGTCACCCAATGGGGATTAAATATCTTTTACTGACCAAGTATTCGCCCAAGGTTCTGTTGTTGTTAAATTCTGTTTTATTTTCATGAAACAAAAAACAACTTTGCGTTTATATCAGAGAGAATGAAGATTCTTTTTCTACAAACAACCCATATTTTAATAGAAAATAAGAAAAATAATCACTGTTTTGGTCAAAATATTTTGGCAAACCATTACGGTAACTTAAAGTGCTATAAGTTTGAAGTGAACGTTCTGGTAACTTGAAATCGAGTTAACAAGCGATAATAGTATTTACTTGCGTTGTAACATTGTTCTTTGTATGCTTTTATCTCAATAAGGGTGCAAAGCCAGCCGTCGACCGTTGGCACCTCGCCCGGAGATGTCAACCAAGGAGGACCAGCTTAACATGTATACCCTCCCCTTAATTTCAGGGTAAAGGACAAATGCGAACATTCTGGTTGGATGGAAAGGAGGGTTATACTGCACCACTGCCACATCTGATAGAATAAAACGATAATATGACATAAATCAAGACCTACATCACACAAAAAGGGATTCTGGTGACAAATAGTCATGTTCTTGAGATGACAGTATTATTCCGAATGTGTACATCAAGGAATTTGCTAAACGAGGATCTATTACCAATCTGTTGTCAGTAAACTGAGGTGTAGCACAATGTGTGCATTACTTTTTCTTTTATGCTGCGTTCCCATTATCACGATTAGCGCCCCTATTGAAATTGTGGTCTCCTATCGGATTATATCAAATCTTGATGTCATTCATGGCAATCGTGTTGATCGTAGAAAAATTTTGGGTGGTCCAAAAATTTTCTACGATCAGCATAATTAGTTTTCAATCATAATCATTGCATCAGATCATATTGCATCGTAGCAAAACGCCACACACTGCATCTAATCCTGCTTCCAAATCGTGGTGATCAGGATTGCTCTCGGACAAGACATCACCCATAATCTATTGAGATATGTTGCGATCTTGTATGATCTGCTACCATCTGTGATGCGCTTTCATGGCCTGTTGCTCAGTACCTTTCACAAATGCTCATGAGATGGTAGGAGATGATACAAACCAACTGCGAGTAGTTAGGAGTATCAAACTTTTTTCACGAATGCTGGTGATCTGTTATGAATTCACATGTACATTTATTTACCATAAAAGATTTAATATGATTTATTCAAAGGATCTAAAACTGGGAAATGCCTCAATCACAGATTGGCTGCAGACCAACCCACAGCATTGTGAGGAAGATATCTAGACACAGAACACAGACAGCTACAATTCAAATAAAGTAAAGCAACCAGCCTTGTCGTTCTCAGCAGGATGATTGCTAAACTAGAAAAAGGGCACCAAGAACAACACTACAAAACAAGGAACTAACACCCCACACAATGAGAGCAACAACAAACACTTTGAAGAAAAATAAGTTATATCAATCCGAAAATCAAAATTCTGACTTCCAATTAGCCAATGAAGGCCGTCATTTTTTTTTATATATTTAGTGTTTTGATTGGTGTTGTTTGCAGATTGCATGGCTAAACAAGGGCTTACATTTCAGATTCATTTGCTTTCGATATTTCTGTCCCCTTTAAGCCCGTAACTAGTGAGTGAAAAATGAGGTCTGTAGAGTAAACGCCTTGCAAGGTTCAATGGTGTCATCTAAAACAGCCTGACTGTAGCTCTCCTGGCTCTTTATGACTGGGTTTGTAGCTGGCCTGGCTGTGCTTGTCTTCGTCCACTCTGGCAAGATATAAACATAGTAAAACTGCAAATGTAATGCTATCAACCTGAACTCCTGCCATTATCAAGGGTTATGGTTCAAATGTTAACTCTACAGAATATATTGAAAGACACAATGAAGTTGATAGTTCGTTGGTCTGCTTATATACCCTTCCGGTCCAATCGTAGTTCAAAGCATGATTAACCTTGACCATAATCATGAAATACATCTAGACCAGAATCGTATACTGTCACAACAGAGTGCGTCGGCCTGAGATTAACGCACCAGAACATATATATGTTTTGCCACATTGTCCAAAATCTGGTACTTCAATCGTGATGATCGCGTCAGATGGACAACCCATCGTGGACTTGATCAGGACAATCCAGTCCCAATGAATATAATTGTATCTGAATGAGAGACCAGATCATGGAAGATCGTGTCACCAGAAATTGCCCAATCGTGATCATATTGCATCCATGCGCATGGTGTTAGTCACGTATCGCACAAAAGGGGGAACGCAGTGTTATGAGATGATCTCACTATCATGCTCAGCATCATGATTAGAAACGTGTTCTTTATTGTGGACTATTCGCAGCGCTCGTATCAGCACATATCAAATCTGGATGTCAATAATAGGAGATCTTGATAGAGACAATGAAGTCCATAGTCAGTAGGACTGTATATATACCCTACGTGTCCAATCGTAGCTCAAATCATGGGTATCCTTGATGGGGATTGTGAAAGACAACTGGACCACAATCGTATCCTGTCACAACAGAGTGTATCCTTCCAAGATGAATGCATCAGAAGGTATACATACAACATCATCTCAAATCGGGAACCTCGATTGTCATGATGGTATCAGGTCCGCACCACATCGTGGACCCAATCGGGAAAATCCTGTCCAAACGTATCTGATGTGTCGTCAGAAATTGAGCAATCGTGATCATATCATATCCAAGCACAACAAATCGTATCAGAACGTATAGACCCGCATCACTTCGTATATAAACAAACAATTTCAAAGAAATCCCACGATAAGCTATAAAGGGACAATCGTGGCGTTCATAATGGATCGCACGACAGTGGAAACGTCGCATTAGCCAACTCGTATGGCGATGAAAACATACAGTTTGGCCAGAACACGAGATTTTAAAAGTTAACTACAAGCATCAATGGCTAAGACGAGCCCGCGCACATGCGCAGTCGCTTAAGAGCCTTTTTTCTCGCATTCACAAAGTATGACAATGGAGAAAGATTCTGGCCAAGTATTAGACATCTATTGCCGCTGGATGCGTCAACATGGACATTTGAAGGAGGCTTCAGCCATTGACAGTTAGTAACAAAATTACATGCGCTGGCCCATTTTATTTGTTATATTTGTATTAAAGCTGAGATAGTTTTTATATTATTATGAAAGTTTCAAGACGTCTGGAATTTGTATATCTTGTCATTTGTAATATTATTTGTATTGTTCATTTCAGTTGTTAGTGCTAGTATTATCAGTTAAAGTGTTTACTTTAGATATGTGATCATTTGTACAGGCTGTTGATGCAATATATCGTCTTGTTTACAATAAAAAGTAATTACTGTATGTAATAATTGATTATGGTGTTAAATTGATTGTCGTTTTTCAACCCAGAACTGCCAATACAAAGTGAGTATGATCAGGAAATACTTTGATCACAATATCACAACCTACTGTATCCTATGGCACTGTGATGAAGAGGTGTATAACGATACACACACATTAATGTTAATCAGCTCTCTCTTCCTCTGTGAGATCATTTATCTCACAGGAAAAGGAGAGTTTTTCGTTCTTGATTTATATGTTCTCGTAGATGATGCATGGGATAAGTTAGGGGTCTTTCATGCAAACCAAACATCTAATATGGAAGTAACGGTGAGGTTGGCGCCGTGCACCTGGTTTAAGCCCTCTAGTAAAATATTTTTATTGACTAATCGAAGGCGGTACATCTTTTGAGGATCATTTGTGATATTTATGTCTTGTGTTTGTCATGCTTTCGCATCGGTCATTGCTGCCTTGTGGTCACCTGCTTGGAAAGGGCTGACCTCTTGGCTCTCGTTGTGACGTTTAATTGTGTTCTTTTGTCTGAGATGTTTTCTTTGTGTTTTTGTCACTTTCCCATGCGGTGTCCTGGGTCAGTGTGGTACTTGATTGTATCGATTCCTGATCTTTGCCCCCTTTCTTACTTTGCATGTGCATATTGTACCACAATTTCACTGTTAAAACTTTAAATAATTGCTACAATATTACGCATTAAGAGATCAGATCTCGCGGTTATATCAAATTTTTCATATTCAGCTCAGTAAAAATAAAAATTGTATAATTAGGAAATACCAAAATAACACATTGCAAACCAGAAACTCATACAAACTATTATTCTGACAAACAAAGATATGTTGTATTTATCCTGCTAATAATTGTTAAAATGCAAACAATTTTTGGCATTGATCTTTAATTGTTACATCTGGTTTAAACTTTATTTCTCTGTATAAATACTTAACAGCAAAACTTCAATCACTTAATGAACAGCTACTAATTTTATACAAAAGGTATCCAGATGAAAGTATAGTCTATTCTGAACTGTAGCAAAGACAACACACACAGTTTGCATGTTGGTAGACTTTATCGTAGGTAAATGAGCAACCTGACATGGAAGGACGCTGTAGACCTGTAACAAGAAAAATTATAAGATGATTCATAATGTTGTTAAGGCGGCTCTATGGATGTATATATGGCAGCGATAGTTGTATGGTTTTAGCACATGATAAAGTACATGTTGTTCATGTAGTGAAAGAGGACAACACATGTGGTATACAAGTGTGTTGGTTGCACATAAATGGCTGTAGTGAATGAGGAAATAGTGATTTCATTTTGGATATCATATGCAGTAGTACTATACATATTCCAACAATCAAAAAGCAGAAAAATACTTTTTTAATTCGGTGTAATAATATAAATGAAGACTGTAGACATCTAAAAATAGCTATTACATCAAAACAACAGTAGAACACAACAATATAAACAAAACTGCAGTGACCGTGTCTACTATCGTCAGACAATTACCAACCATATATCAGAAACTCGCCCCCTGATTCACCATCGCGTCAGCGATGGTGATATACGTTGTAAACTTCCATTGGGCGCGTGGTCGATTCGGGCCTGTTCCATTAGCAAGTTGCGGAAATGGATCGGATGTGAACTTCCCAGCAGCAGTGTCTTTTACTGTTCTTTCTTAGAATCCCCGTCAACCAAGCTACTTCCATAATTCAACATTTGAGTGAGCGATGTTGATATACTTTGGATACAGGATTGCTTCTAAAAGCGAAAAGGCCTATTAGAGACCTTACCATTGAGCTAAAATCTCGATCAAATATGCACCCTTCAGATATTCTAGACTAAGTGTGACAAAACAACTAGATGAAGATGGGTCTGTTTCAATATGCCCCCTAAGGCATTGGCTTCGATTGAGGAATACGGTTGGATGACCTAATACATACCGCTGGGAAGGGGTTTAACTCTACCATTATTCAGTGTGTTCATGAGCAGAGTGTTACTGGAATAGGCATATTTCCTGTTTTATTTGCTTTCAATGGATTACCTATGTACAAATCGTTAACTAAAACAAAAATACCCAGAGCGTAAAGCACATGAAACGGTGGGTTGGTGCCTGATGCTTATCTGTAGCTGGACCCACCGTGGCTCAACTTGAGGTTTTCTTTAGCTCTGACTATCTGTGAGTCATGAGCCCTTTTCTTTGTTTCATCATGGAGTGTTAATTTGATTAGAGTGTTTTCCATGATGACACATTGCATTAGTTAGATGGCCTCCATGCGAGCTGAACATTTCTTGTACTTCAACAACAGCAGAATCTAGGGCGAAGATTTGGTACCAGTAAAATGCATTAAAGCCCCCCTGTGGCTTAGGCTGCTGTCCGTTCTAAGGCGGTGGTTCTGTTGTTGTTGACTTTTTGTTTATTGTTACTCCCATTGTGGGAGTCTGTAATTGTTCTATGTTTTGTTGTACGTTACTTTATGTCCATTCTAGTGTTGCAATCATCTTGATGGGGAAGAGAGAGCTGATTTCTTTGCTTAATTCGTCTTCCTGGTGTCTCGTGATGGTTGAGCGGCTCTTCCTTGCGGTGCCACGGGGTTGTCTGCAGTTTGTGATTGTGGTATTTCCTGATCATACTAACTTACTATTTTTGAAAAAAAGATGGCTTCAGCAAATGCAATATTAAAACACTATAAAGTTTTTCTTTAAAGCTGCATAGTCTGCAACTTTTGATATTTTTCGATTTTTTTTTATTATTTTCTTTTTAAATCATTTGTAAAAGAAGAATTAAGTTATGTTTTCACAATAAATCTGTTCTCTTTGTCTGAAAACTGCACGGAAAAGTGAATTATCTTATAAACCAGGTGTGTTTCTCTCTTGTTGGTAATTATTTGCGTCCCTCCAATAATTATAGAGAGTTAATTTTAACATAAATGCTGTTGTTTTGATACTGATAATTTGTTGATTTACGAAATTGGTAAAATGTATACCTGAATTTTAGTTATTTTACTGTGTTCTTGAAAAATAGAAACATTAGTTCTAAAATTAAGAGATCAAAAGTTACAGACTATGCTGCTTTAATAACTGTAAAACTGTAAAACGCCATGCGATGGTTCTAAGCTTTTTTAAAGCTAACATTGTATACCCTTCTAGCGCGTGCCCAGGAATCATAACATCACGTCATTTTCCGTTGTGACGTAAACTTAAAGGCAAAATCGGATATGCTCGATCTCTACCATGATGACCAATACAAATGAACCGGGTAACCCACTAGCGATGTGAGAAAAACATTTTTGGATCGACAGAAAATAACTATAAAACAGATTTTCTAGCCATTTTCTAAATTACGACATATACTTATACGACATATACATGTATCTAAAGGATAAGGGTTCGTCATTATTTAAACACATTCAAAATCTATGGCTTAACAGTTATTTGAATGAGTGTGATTTGCAGAGTAACAATACATTTTGATTTGAAATAAAGAATTTTGATACATCAAACACAGCAACACCATCAAACTTTGCTCAACTCTATGTCATTATTATGTATGGAAATTTTGTTCCTCAGAAATATCTTCATTCCCATGTAACAAAGTATTTAGATAAGGGTTTGCCTCAGACACAATGACGACCCTGACATAAAGCTTTAATCGGTTGGTTTGTGCCTGATGCGTGTCGTTGGTTGGGCCCACCGTAGCTCAACTTGAGGTTTTCTTTAGCTCTGACTATCTGAGAGTCATGAGCCCTTATCTTTGTTTCATCATAGTGTGTTTATTTGATTCGATTGATTTTCTGTGATGATACATTACAACAGTTAGATAGCCTCCATGTGAGCTAAACAATTTTGATTTTAACAACAACATGATCTAGGGCTACGTTTTAAGCAGAGATGCAGAGGTAAATACTGTTCTACGTCTTGTATAATAATTTTATGTGAGACGCTTGCTTTGAAACTATAGTATCTGGTGTTAGCTGATATCATTTTAACATTATTGAGCATGATAAATTCCAAGCTCTGTTGAGTTGAGCCTCATAAGTTTTATAACCTCCAGGCTCTTAGTTGATAGTGCATACCAAAAATTATTCTTCTTATTTCTCAGTCAAAACATATGCTGTGTGTGCTCAAAAGAACCGTCTCAATGCTATATAATACTGATAGGTAAGAAAATATTTACACTTTTAAGCTCAAAAAAGTTGTTTATCTAAACCTATGTCGAGGCCTGTATGATGTTTGTCTACGGGTAACGTATTTAGTCCTTCTTTTGTGAATAGGTTCTGTTGGCCCTTCCGAGTTTAAAGCTTTATAGTCTGTAACTTTTGATCTTCTAATTTTAGAAATAATGTTTCTATTTTTCAAGAACTCGGTAAAAATACTCTAAACTCAAATTTAGGTAAAAAATTTACCATTTTCATTCATCTTAACAAGTTATCACTATCAAAACAACAGCATTTATGTTAAAAATCAACTGTCAAGAATTATTGAAGGGACGTAAATAATTACCAACAAGAGAAAACACCTGTTTTTATATTATAATTCACTTTTCTATGCAGTTTTCAGCTGTACTGAACATATTTATTGTAAAAAACATAACTTAATTCTATTTTTACAAATGATTAAAAAAGGAAAGATTTTTTCCCAAAAATGTTCATAGTTACAGACTTAGTTTCTCTAATACTCATATTTTTAAGAAAGAGGAGTTGGTAGCTTCGCTTACTGTGCTTTTGCATTTGTGTCTCTATATCTTTCTGTTGCAAAGGGTAAGCAAAACATACATTGGATCTCCCTAGCAGTTCCTGATGACTGAGTCTTTTCTGATGTCGTATCATGTACACATGTGGTGCACTTAATTTATCTACAGTATCATTGCGTTAAAGTGTCATCTTCACTTTATCTCAGCGGTGTAAGTGCCTCGCTGTGCGAAAATGCTCTTTTGTTACTTACCAATTGGTAAATGCTTTATGATAATAAATATCATAACAATATTTTACACAAGAAAAAGCGTGGTCGCATGTTGTTGCCTTTGCGTTGCTGTTGTCATAACAATCTAATGTGTCCATGTGGTAAAATGATAGATCATTTATGCGAGTAACCAAATGAGTGTCCAAGTTAACAGTTAACATAATTGTGATTTAAGGGACTTTATTGAAGATACGGTTAATACATATGCTACATGTATGATACGGTTTTCATATATGTTACAATAGTATTGTACCTCACGCTAAACAACATTACAAAGATGGCTGAGAAACAAGTGGAATATAATTTCCTGGGAAAGTCAGGGCTTAAAGTCTCTAACATTGCATTAGGAACAATGACATTTGGAAAGGACGATAAATCACAGGTAGGTTGCTCTTTCCAGTCATATTAGTTACACCAAATTTTATGTATCAGATGATTTGGGCCTTGACTCCACACGATATATCCTCGGGGTTTCCGATAAAACGAAACTTAAACCAGTCTTCTCAGCTACAGAGACTAGCTACAAATATCACCAGTATAAAGTTTAGATATGGTACTTTCCAAAATGCTAATAATAAAGGCACTGATCAGTATGCAAGGATGCGCGGATGCGCAGGCTCCTTTGTTGTTCGCAAACCCCAAAGACAGTTTAGCATTTCCGTAATACCTCCGATAATGTGCATGTATGTACAAGTAAAGGCATTTTACATGCATATTACTTCTTATAGTCTGTTTCACGTTACCGCGTAATTGCACAAGTCATAAATGTTCTAATGAAGACAAAAAATTCGTATCAGACATTTGCATCAGTTCATAGAAGTTTGTGCAGGGAAAAAATGCAAGAGCATGAAAATTACGAGGAGTTTGAGATACAAAATGACATAACGAAAAATAAAACAGAAGACATGAAAATACCCAGCGAGGACTCACTATACAGGCCTCGATGAAACTCTTAAAGAGATATCTCGGCCTTAACCTATGCACCAATCGGGCTGGTTGGAAAAGCGCCCTGTATATAGATTCATACCATATTTATCTAAGAAGTAGTCCCCCTATATTAATGTGATGGTGAAATCCACCTAATGGAGATATCGTGAATAAACAGTAGCTTTATGGAAAAAATCATTGGTCTGAAAAGGGTTAAAAGTAAATATTGTGAGCCGCGACGTGATATTTCCAACAATGTGGTATGTGCGACCAACAAAGGCTCAGATCAGCCTGCGCATACGCGCAGTCTGATCAGAGCCTGTGCTTGTCGTTTGAATATTCTATGATTGTTAAGCTACTGGCTGAACATCATTTGGAGTTTCTAAGCTTAAAGGGAGGCTGCATAGGCCCATCTGAGTCTACACTTGTCAAAATGCCACATTGTTGGAAATCACATGTCGTGGCTCTTGTGATTAAAGGGACTTTCTGGAAAGGTACGGTTAGTGCGCAATTTTTGATAGGGTTTGCATACAGTACAGTATAATTTCCTAGGAAGCACTGCATTAGGCACTATGACATTTGGAAAGGACGATTCATAAGAGGTGAGACTCTTTCGTGCCATCATCCATGACGCCAAACTTATCAGATGACTGACAATCTCGAGCAATGTAATGTAAACATTGATAGGTGTGTGTATGTGTGTGTGGACTGGGTAAGCGCACATAAACCCTGCAGAATTTCCCTTTTTGACAAACATTTATCTGGAGACTTCATGGACACTGCTAGCCTCGAATGGCCATGCAACTTCGCCAAATATTATCTATAGCCTTGCTCAGCTATAATTGCACATGTATCACATGATTTATGATCTTATAAACGTTTACCCTCGGACTCAAGGTCCGAGGTTTACCATAAGCAGCAAATTAAACTTATCTCAACTCCAACCATATATGTTGTAACAGAAGACATTGCAAGCACAGTTTTAAATATACTTAAAGCCAAAAGAAACTTTACACTTTGAACTACCGAATATATCTTTACTGTTTTTGAGTTTAGCCAAATTAAATATTGCAATGAGTTGCTGGTACCCGCCCTAACCTAATTCACGAAAAACAACTTATGTAAATTAATCTTCTTTCGAGTTATCTGTGCATTCAATAAAATCACAAAATCAGCAATTCCTAACAAAATCAAAGTAAACCTAGGATTTGAACACGCTATTTTAAGGGCCATCGATTGCACATTAAAAATACTGACGTATAGTTTGTTTTTGGCAGCATCTTAAAGTTTGTGCACTTTGAAATGATCTCCCTTTGAATAAAAACAATAGTAAATTTGAGTCCCTGCTAAAAGCTTTATCTCAGATGGCATTTGCATTTTTATCAGCGATTTGTCGGGACGTCTGCCCTGAGTATGTGAAGAGATAATCTGATAAAAATTTCCATTGGTTTGGAAGAAAAACGGCAAACAATTTCTTATGGGAAATTCCATTGAAAGCATTGTAAAGTTCACAAAAAGGGGTATGTACGTAAAAACACAACTCTAATTTGTGTTACTCGAAGGGTGATCCAGGCTGATTTGAACTTTAAACAACAATTCAATAGCCTGTCTTTTAGACTGGTTCTTTTAAATTAAAAAGTGTCCAATTGCAAAGCTACAGCAACACATCAAAAGTGATGCGTTTTGGAAAATTTTATTTTGCCCCCTTGCTTCTTTCATTAGGGCATTGTGGTTGCATTTATGACAGCAAAAACATGAAATTTAAAAGGTCACATGAATAATTGATTGAACTTTAATATGAATTAAACACATTTAAAGTACCACTCACCAATACCCAGAAAAGGTAATATAATAACAGTGTAAAGTTACTTTTGGTCTTAAGTACATATACACCCCATAAAGCTCCATTTTTTATAAAAACAAAGTTTCAATTTCAATATTTACACTATATATTTCACGCGAGCAAATCTGAAGACAGTAGCTCGATAAAAGTTCATCTACGGAAGTGTAAATGTTTGTTCTTGTTTAGTTTGGTCGCTGTTCTTCTCAAGCCGATGACGACCTTTCATACAAGATAATGGACAGATATTCCGAACTCGGAGGAAACTTCATGGATACTGCAAATGCCTATGGATTTGGAAAATCAGAAGAAATCGTTGGGAACTGGCTGGCCAGGTATTGTCAGACTAAATCATAAACACGTAACACATACATTAAAGTCTGTCTAAAACGGCCGTTCTCAAAAAGGACCAAGACTTTGTTTCAAGACCAATTATCGCTTAATGCAGGTCAAATGTATTGCAGAATGGTCCAAGCGGAGCATTCTGCAATACTTTCGACCTGCTTTAAGCTACCATTTGTCATTAAGATATGTGTTTTGTCTTTTTGAGTGGCCGCTTATGTACATGCAGCACACTACCAAGCGCAGATTCGGAATTGTCGGTATTACAAGGATATCGATACGAGAAAACATTTTTGTAGGCATTATGTATATACATGTTAATATAGTGTATTACGCAGATGCGATAAGTACCAATAGCGTAGCCAGAACGCTGAAAAAGTTACGCACATCAAAGGGAGACTACTGGATCAAGCAACGATTCTCTTCTATTGCGTCCTTTTGAAAATGGGAACTTCTCGTTAAAGGGAAAGAATTTGCTCCCAGTGGGAGCGAGTTCTTTCCTTTAAGAGCAGTTCTTTATGGTATGGAAATCACTTTTACCACATTTCGTGACCCCCCTTGAATGTTGCTATTTTTATTACGCACGTCCGTAATTGCGTAATGGGAGCTACGCCTGTGAGTACAATGTTGCTGGTTCTGACTCAATTATTTCATTCAATGGATGCTAGTCCTTCTTAGCGAGATAACTGCAAAAGGAAAAACACGAAATCTCATTGAAAAATTTATACCAAAGGTATAAACTGCAGTCAATATTATACATGTGTAAACACCAGGTGGCATTGCTACAAAGTCACAATTTAGACAAATGAGCCAGTGCATGAGCTTTCCAACAAAGTGGCATATGCAACCAGCAAAGCCTAAGATCAGCCTGCGCATACGCGCAGTCTGATCAGAGCCTTGCTAGTCGCTTGAGTATTCTATGATTGTTAAGCTACTGACCGAATACCAGCCTAGCAGGAGGCTGAAGAGGCTGGTCTGAGTCTATACTTGTCAAAATACCACATAGTTAGAAATCACATGCCACGGCTTGTATATTTAATGATGATGAGAGATGTTTTAGTGAATAAATTTGATTACGTTTTGTAGACACGAGAGAGACAGAATGGTTATAGCAACAAAAGTTAGATATCAGATGGACTCTAGCAATGTTAACAAGATAGGTCTGAGTCGTCGGCATATTGTTGAAAGCTGCCAGGAGAGCTTAGAAAGATTGAAAACCCATTACATTGACATTTACCAGGTAAGAGTGAAAAATAATACTTATCATATGACGTCGCGTCTGGGAGTGAAATAACGCCATACAATAAAATCGATACACCACTAGTGGTTTACAGATTTTCGGGAAATGTTATGACGTCCATAACAACGTTGCGTACATTATGACACAATTATAACGTTTAACGGCATAAATGAGATTTCAAATTTATCTTAATGTCATATGATAGATATAATCTAACATTCTTGGCTTGTATTATTGAATTAATTAACCTTGTTGCGAAGAAGAGATAAACTGCTCTGGAAGCCTCGCATTTTATCTCTTTTCCTCAACTCCTTTAATGAATTCAACAAAACATGAGCACACGTGTAAGATCCTCTTTTTTCGTTTATGATAAAGCTTAAAAGTGCAAAAAGAGCTGTCAAATGTAGATTTGATTTATCATCTGTTTTACCTGATCCTTCACCCTGTTCGGATGTCTTCAAATTGTATTTTAATAGTGCTTTACAGATGTAGAAAATCTGATTTCATAGACATTTACCAAGATACACTGTATTATTATATTAACATTGACTAGTTCAGGGTGAAAGCATGATAAAATGACGTTAAACGGGATAGAAAGATTGAAAACGTATTTCAATTACATTGACAAGGATATATTGAAACGTGCTTCAATTATATCAAATATGATACATTGAACATTGACCGGAATACATTGACAACCAATTTCAATTACATAAACCAAGATAGATTGAAAAGGTATTTCAATTACAATAACCAGAATAGATTATAAACGTATTTCAATTACATTTACCAGGATATATTGAAAATGTATTTCAGTTACACTAACCAGGATAGACTGAAAACTTAGTTCAATTACACTAACTAAGATAGGTTGAAAATGTATTTCAATTATATTAACCAGGATAGATTTAGAATTTGTACAATTACATTTACCAGGAGAGACTGAATACATATTTTAATTGCATTAACTTGGATAGATTGAAAACTTTTTTCAATTACATAAATCATGATTGATTGAAAACATTTTTCAAATTGCTTCCATTGTTTGTGGGTTTTGTTATGTTTTATACTTGTTTTGTAATGCAGTACATAGTTGCTTCGCGGAGAATGAGAGAGATTGTTCCTTTACTTTAATTGTCTTTTTGCTGACATGTGGATTTTATTGTTCTGTGTCTATTCCTCTCGGTGCCTTAGGTTGGTCTTTGGTGTGTGATTGTGGTATTTCCTGATTATACTCTTTCTATTGAGTGAAAAAAGTATTTGGTATTTATTCGAGTACATTCTGAAACTATTTTTAAAAAAAAATTCAACAGGTTAGAAGTATACGCGATTCGAAATGTAATCTATACCATGTTTATTTAAGAAATGAACTCAATTTCGGGCTTCACGTTAACTTTGCAAGAGAGCCGAAGTACTCATGATTCCATTAACATTCCTAAAATTGAATTTATTGTTATTGTTGTTTTTCAGTCTCACTGCTGGGACAGTGCTACACCAGTAGAAGAGACATTGCGTACCTTTGATGATCTGATACGTTCTGGTAAGATACGTTATTTTGGTGCTAGTAACGTGTGTGGCTGGCAGCTACAGAAAATAGTGGACCTATTAGAGAAAATGGGATTAAACAGCTGTATAAGTCTACAGGTAATGTGATGGAATTGGCCATGCATGTGGTGTAATGATGGACGTAGCTGTCCATATTCATCTTTTATACCTTGCAATATGACCTAAAATGGACAGCTTTTCATTGACACAGAAGCCGCTTAAGTTCATTGTTATATGACTGGAGAGAATTCTGTCTCCTGATTGGTCCAATTTGTCTTCATAAATCTCTATATCTACCTGAAAACTGGTCTGAACTGGCCTTGAAGGTGATATTTGATGAAAACCAGCTCAAACTAGTTTCAAGAAGTTAATATGTTTGACCCTTATGCACAATCACCCTCTAGAGAGCTAAAAATAGCATTACGAGTATGAAACTAGCATGTGCTGCATGAAATTGACATGATTAGCTATTTCATATCCCCACAGGTAAATTAAAGACTTTAATGAATTTTAGCAACAGTTTTGTTTTATTTTGTTTGTTCAATTTTCTGTGTTTGAATAAACCAAATGTAAAAAGTGTTTTATGATTAAATTTTACATTCCTCACTCAGAGAATTTATATGTATTTGAAAATACAAAATACTACTTTGAAATAGTTTAGTAACAGTTGCTTAATCTTGTGAGAAAGTCCTTAGGTTGAACATGACTTCAACAACAAAAGTGACACTAGAAACAAACATTCATAGTTAAAAGACATATAACAAAACAGTTATTGACTTCAATTTATCTACCCTTAAAATTGATATTCACCTCGGCCTTGCAGCCTCGGTGAATAACATTTTTTGGGGTAGATAAAGCCTCATGTCTACCTCACTGAAGTCAATAATTGTATAATATTTACTTGCCTGGGTTTTCCCCTCTTTGAAGTTTGAGGTCATTTGCATGCTAGCCAGTAAATGCACCGTTTAGCGAGAGTCAGCAGTAGAAAGGCCTTAGCACATTTCTAAGTAATACTGTCTTCCAGAAATTCTTTGGTACACTTGTCAGTAGAAATACGATAGTTACTGATTATTGTGCTATTGAATGTGACGTTGATACCCACCATGAATACTAATATTGGGCTGGGCTATCGCTTTGTTCAATATTGGTACCCTCAGGTGGATATTACGTCATATCTAATGACACAATGGAAAGTGGTAAAATGTAATAAATCCCATATTCAATTCTCATGAACCATTTAAATATGTTGTTCTGAAATCTTGGTAGCTTTACTCTAAAATTTGTTAGAAAGTATTAGCTTTACTGTCTTTTTCAGACTTCCACTCAAAATTACATCATTACTCAAATAATTAACACGTATACTGCATGAAAGTCAAACTAAAAATGGCTGATAAAGCCTTATTTCATAGAACGAGAAAGCACATGCGGACAGTTCTCTCTCTTTCTCTATGTCTGTCTGCCTGTCTGTCTGTGTAATAAATGGCACAAATTTATGCCACCGATTGTGCCATTTGCTGCAAGACACGGGACAACCATTTAGTATGCGTGTGTTTTTAAAAAGGGGAACGAATTTCTCAAAACTGTATTCCCTCGAGTACATTACATGCAGACAATTGCATCCCTTTAACGCAGCATTCCAGCCTGTAACTCGGTACAGTCAGGGTCGGTATTGGAGAGAGGAAACCATTTGTCCTTAAGGCAACAACCTTTATAATATGCTGCAGGTAAATCACCAATAACGATAGTTTCTTAATGTGCTGTAACAGCTAGGAAATGACGAAAATAGCCTGTAGTGACAAAGACATACACATGCATAAAATACGAATTCAGTTATTAAAAGGAAAACAACTAGCAATAGTCCTCAGTGAAATTATTGTAAAACTAAAACGAACATAAAGAACTACATATATATCATACGATCAAAATCAAACACAAAGTCTAAACACCTAGTGGGGACAACAAATTATTACAATACCAGCACTTTTGAACGGAGACCAGCTGTAAAGTTACTGTATCTTCACCCTGCATTAATTAGTAGTTAAACACTTAGATTGTTTAGCTGTCTACTACCACAGAACACAATCAAATCAAACTATGTTATATTATTATGACGAAACAAATCAAAATAGTGCATGCATAAGTCTGTTTTTGTTGGTTTGACTGTGCAGTTGGAATTTTATCATCTTCTCTGAAACAGCAGATAGTTATTCAAAATATAAATGTTACATGTTAACCATATACAACGTATGGTCTTAAGCTATATACTTTTTGCACTAGCGAGTAGGTAAGGCTCAGACAAGACTCCCGATTCGCAGTCTGATGATTAGTACACATATAGGTTGACGCATGTACAATAGTATTCATTGATGTCTGTTTAAAACTGTTTGAAATTGTGGCAGCATGTTTTAATTGAAACATCGTGTTTTCATTGTTTCAGCAACAATATAATCTTCTAATTCGTCAGTCCGAATTCGAGGAATTCATGGTGTGCAAGAACGAGGGAATAGGCGTTCTTCCCTGGAGTCCTCTTAAAGGGTAATTCATAAGTACAGATAACCGAACTTTGTGAACGTAAAATTGTGATTGCATCAAATAAAACATATTATGTTTTTGGTGATCAGATGAACCGTCTCATTGAGAAGGTTCTTTTGTTGCCAATTGGAAGTTATTTGTTTGATTTGATTCTTTACGTCCCATCAACAATCTTTCAGTTATAAAGGGACGGGTCTTCATGGGTTGAACCAGTACTAAGCTAGGATTAATGTTCTTGATCAAGGACACAACGCAGTGACGCCGGTGAGGCTCGAACCCGCGGCTCTTCGGTCTTGAGTCAAGCAATCTACCACTGAGCCACTGCGCTCCCTCAATTGGAAGTTTAATGAATGATAAGGTAAGAGGGTCATCCAATAAAAAGAGGGAAATTCCTTATAATGTAAGAGTTTGTACCATTTAAACATCACAAATATGACCATAAGGTGGCATAACGTGTTATGCATGCAATAAAATATCCAAAAAATTGAAGGAATGTGATGTGGCTTGTTGCTAAGCAACACAAACACGTACATAAAGCTTACCTGGCCAGATACCTTAAACTGGTTACCATGGTTACTGACATGTGCAGATCAGTTCCAAAGAGAATCTATTCTATAAACTACAAAATAAGGTAATTATTCTGTAAATACCCATAGGACAGAGACCAATTGCCTTACTAGACTAGTAAGTCAATTAACATTAAATCCATCGCCACAGCAGCAACTATTTATTTAATGTCAACTGCTCTTCAAAACTGCAAGATTGATTGTTTATACAGTGTGCTCCCTGGGAAACTGGAAGTTATAATGCTTATTGCATTAATAAATTGGTATTAAAGCTATGTTTTATTCCATTGTCACAATATAGATCACAGCAAGAACAACAGGTAGAGATGCCTCAACTTTAGTACGAAAATAAGTGTAAGTTTATACCAAAAGGGATGACAGTTCAGCTGCTACCTAATAACAGATATATATTTTTACTAAAACAATACGAGGTTAAATATTTACCTGTGATCAATCCTTCACATTTCTACCTATTATTAGGTGGCAGCTGAACTGCCTACCTTATTGGTATAAACTTACCACTATTACCGTACTAAAACAATATGAGTTAAAACGTTATCTGGCGATAAATCCTTAAAGTTTCTACCTGTTATTAGGTGGCAGCTGAACTGCCATCCCATTTGGTATAAAGTTCCACTTATTTCTATACTAAAACAATACGAGGTAAACATTTTCAGGCGATAAATCCTTAACATTTCTACAGGTTATTAGGTGGCAGCTGAACTGCTATCCCTTTTGGTATAAACTTACACTTATTTTCGTACTAAGGCAATATGAGATGAAAAAATCCAAGCAATAAATCCTTAATATTTCTACCTGTTATTGTTGTTGCTGTAATCTAGATCGTGACAATCGAATAAAACATAGCTTTTAAAGCAATTGTAATGTTACACAAGGATCAGTTGCAGTTCTGCTGTCACAAAATTCTGAAATGTATGCTATTTAATTGTAAGTTTATACCATAAGGGGTGGCAATTCAGCTGCCACCTAACTACAGGTATAAATGTTAAGGACTTATCATTGGAAAATATTTTACCGCATATTGTTTATTGCACAAAAAAAAGTGTAAGTTTATACTATAAGGGGTGGCAGTTCAGCTGCCACCTTACGATAGGTAAAAAATTAAGGACTTATCACTGGAAAATGTTTTACCGCATATTGTTTATTGCATAAAATAAGTTAAAGTTTATTCCATAAGAAGTGGCAGTTCAGCTTCCACCTAACTACAGGTAGAGATGTTCAGGACTAATTACTGGAAAATGTTTTGCCATAGAATGTTTATTGCACAAAAATAAGTGTAAGTTTATACCATATGGGGTGGCAGTTCAGCTGCCACCACATTACAGGTAGAAATATTAGGGAATTATCATAGGAAAGTGTTTTACTGCAGATTGTTTGTTGCGCAATAATAAGTGTTAGTTCATATAATAAGAGGTGGCAGTTTTGCTGCCACCTAATTTGGTTTAAAGCTTACACATATGTTTTACAAAACACAAATAAGGTAAGATTACTGTTATGTATTTTTTTTCTTCAAATGAAACAGTATTTAGCCACTTATCGTCTGCTTCCCTAGTCTGTTGATGTTCTTATGTAGCTCTTATGTAGCTTACATTGCTAACAATATG
Source organism: Loripinus fragilis (assembly GCA_964019695.1). Lineage (NCBI taxonomy): Eukaryota > Metazoa > Mollusca > Bivalvia > Lucinida > Lucinidae > Loripinus > Loripinus fragilis. The sequence continues at coordinate 28,864 of CAXHUL010000705.1, forward strand.
GACCCAGATCAGATTGCTCCCCCGCAACATTGTCTTCCATGAAAAGAAATATCCATGAAAAATCTAGTCTGAAGTGCATTTAAATGTGTGCAGCAGACTAGAAATGCAGACAACATTTTAATAAAAAAAGTTATTGCTGGCTAAACATTAATCAAGCTTTCTGGTGTAGATTTGTAAAAATGCTTGTCACAATGCAGGATGCAGATTGTTATTTTAACAACTGAGAGTCTTGCTAGCAAATTGATGTTGACAGATTTTTAACACTAAAACAAACACTGATTTTGAAGCTCTTCCCCACATTTTAAACTCTGGTCGTGTGTCTTCTGGGTATAAATGTCATCAACTTCTTTTAAAAAATGTCACATTGACAGGTACACATAGCGTAAAAAGCAACAAAAGTGCAAAATTGAATAATCAGAAATGGGGGTATGGGTCATGAATTTGCCTTCAAATTAGTGTTATACCTTATAAGTGCTCAAACCTTGTCTGTTTTCAGTGGCTTACTTACTGGAAAATTCAAAAGAACCTCAAAACCAGAGGAGACTAAAAGCAGGCTTGGACATGTTCTATCAACGAAAAGTACAGCAACCCAAGCAGCACCATCTTGGAATGATTATGTTGTTGATGAAAAATACTGGGACCTAATGTCATCATTAGAACGGATTGCAAATAATCATGGTAATAAAAACAACATACGAATATATGCACAAACAAACGCACAGTGCATGGGGGATCCAAAACAATTCCTTTAAGGGAGTGGTGGTTCCTACCACCTGACAAGGTGGTTTCAGTAATCAACGTTTTTCACATATCACAGAGGGCCGTACAAATCTCCCTTGAGACACAATTGAACCCAAGAGGTCAAATTGCTTCTTGAGGGGGTTCATACCATATTTTCAACAGAAACCACTTGTGATTTTTCAGGGTGGATCCGGACCCCTTGTTCCTCCCTCTGGCCCCACCCATGCTGTGTATGTCAAATACGATTTAGTCTGATAATCACAATAAATTAAGCAACAACCAATTTCTTTATTCAGATAATACAATTTTACATTATAGATATTTTTATTATATTTTTAAACCCTTTGTATACTGGAGAATCCTAAATGTATTCTTTGGCAAGCAGTGACCCAGACTCAGATGAAACGTAAAACAATCACTAGAATAATGGGACGCCATCGCAAATCCCCAAGCTAAAAATTGTAAAATTGTACCCCCACACCCAGCACCCCAAGTCCCACCTCTGGAACATGGCCCAGGGGTCAGAATGAAAATTCCATTTGATATATTTTATATCTTTTATTTGTGAGAACATACACAAAAATTGGTATAATAATCTTTGGATTGAATATGTAATGAAATTAAACGATATATGACCCTTTCACCCCACACCAAGGTCACCAGTTTGACACTAGGGCAAAAGTTTTACTTGTATTCTGTTCTGCTCATCACCCCCGTCCATTAAATATCCAACATGACCATGTTAGGACAAATAAAAGTTTGACTCCCAGCACACCCAATTTCTGACTCTAGAGCAAGACCCAGGCGATAAAATGAAAATACCATTTGATTGATGTTATGTTTTATATCTGTAATTGGTGTGCACACACTTATAGTTTGGTATAGATATCTTCGAAATTGACTTTGTAATTGGAATTTAAAGATATTTGACCTTTTGATCCCTTCTCAGGGCCCGGGCCCCATTCTTGTAAGTAACTCACACACCAAATTTGGTTAGATTTTGTCCAATGGTTTGGATGGAGATAACAGACAGACAGGCACATTATTTTTTTACCCCCAAGCACCCCTAAGTCTCACGCCTATGACATGACCTGGGTGACACCCAACTCATGTGAGTAACTCACACGACAATTTTGGTTGGATTTCATCTATAATATAGTAATTGTATAGGAGGAGATAGCATAATGGACAGAAAGACAGACAGACAGAGTTAAAGTTTTGACTCCAAGCACCCCTAGTCCCACCCCTAGGGCATGACCCTGGTGACAGAAAAAACTTTCCGTCTGACATGTTTAATATCTTTTATTTATGGGATAACACACAAAGTTTGGTATAAACATCTTTGAAACTGACATTGTAGTTGAAATTAATCATATTTGACATTTTGACCCTCCCAAGGGCCCCAGGTGACAGGGCCAAAGCAAATGTGCTGCTGCACGCCCCATTCATGTGAGTAACTCATAGACCAAATTTGGTTGGATTTCAAAAAAATTGTTTGGGAGGAGATAGCATAACGGTCAGACTGATGGACGCACAGACATACTTATGGATGGTGGCGAAAATAAAGGTCTACAACGTTTGCTAAGCAATAAACGATCTTCAGAAAAAGAAATGTACTATAATTTTGAAATTATAACCTGTATCCCGTCAATATCCTTAATGGATCATCCAAAGTTTATTGTATCACAATAAATGGAAGGATCCGTAGTGCATAAGGGTTTATGTACATTTGTGAGTTGATGCTGATTCTTATAAGATAAAAATATCATCATGGAAATACTCGCACTACAGTGGCCATAGAATTGCATAAAATGTAAAAGGTAGCAATTCTATCAATTCTCACGGTGTGCCAAAAGGCAGTTACTTGAGGTATTTCCAATGACTACATCAACAAATGTATTCATGACAAAATCAGAAGGTGTTTTTTTTTCAAATTTTTACGCGAATTGGCGACAAAAATTTTAAATGTTTCCCTAATGCACTAAAACAATATGTTAAGATAATATTCTTCAATTGTTACCTAAGAATCATACTTTACAATAAGAGCTTAACGGGATTAAACCAAATAATTAGACTTTTACCCATGATGCAACAGGATTACATGTACTCTTTATTTTCAGGTAAAACTATTCCTCAAGTGGCTATACGTTGGTTGATACAGAAAGAAACCGTATCATCAGTTATTATTGGTGCAACATCTATATCACAGCTGGAGGATAACATGGGAGCTAGTAGCGGCTGGGAACTATCTCTCGAAGAGGTTAGTGTAAGATAACCATGTTTATGTGAGTAGTTGATTCTCTTGTGAGAGTACCATTCGGAAAATGTATGTAAGGCATAATACATGCATATGCATGAAAAAGCCGAGTTAATATAGCCAAACATTATAAAAAAAAACGTTGGATATAACATGGATATGATGCGATACTCTGCATGCATGTTTGTTAACTCAATCATGGTTTATAGCTATGGTTTCCTTAATAATTGCACGACAGTGGGTTAGGCCTCAGACTCAATGACGATCCTGACGTTCAGCTTTCATTCTTTGGTTGGTACCTGATGATTTTTTTTTACTGGGCCC
>CAXHUL010000705.1:32208-44000 GCA_964019695.1 Loripinus fragilis
TACTTTCAATTACAAGATAATATTGTTTTGGAAAATAAGGAATTATTTTGATATTTACACTAAAGGGGCTCCTATTATTGTAGGGTAACATAGTAAACTCTGCAATTGCAGGGTAACATCCCAACCCACGAAGAGCTAAAATGTCTTATTTTATGGCTTACATTATGTGGTTTAGGAAAATCATAGTGTACAAAGCTCCTCCTAGGAGGCATTTTGGCAGCACATCGTCTAGTGATTGCACAGGGCTAAATAGTAGTTTATTTGAAATAAAGTAACGTATATAACTGCAATATAGTGTGCATATGTTGTTTTAACGCAAACTGACTATTTGCTGCATTTAATCAAGTGCTTTTAAGACAATCAGCATGTGGATAAATAAAAGTCATGTATAGCTTTGTATTTGAACAATAGGATTTGGAGATGTTTTAGGGTAACATAGTTAACATGGCTGTTACACGATAACGCCCCAACTGCCAGGTGGCCAACATGTGTCATTTTGCTTCTTATATAATTTAGTTTTAGAGAATCATAGTGTACAAAATTCCCCCTAGGGGGTCTATTAGCAGCTCATGGTCTATTATTGTATTGTCAAAGATACCATAGTGATCTACAGAAAAAATGAAACGTAATTTGTAGCATCCTTAAAAGTAAATACTTAACAAAGGAGGCATTGTTGTTTTTGGGCCCTGGTCTTTTTGTTTGATTTTCTATGAAGATTTGTGCACAACAAGGTAGGGGAAGGTTAGGATAATTTGTCGCAGCTCAACCAAATTTAGACCAAAACGGTCAAAGATCGCCCACCCGTATCTCCGAAATTAACTGACAGCAGACCCCAAGCTTATATAGCTTTGTTCATGTTCATGCCCAGCTCAACTGAGCATACATTTATCGTGCTCATAAATGTTAAAATTTTTGGCATTTTAACATTTATTAGCATGATAAATACATCATCTGAGAGTCTGAAAGCAAGAAAAATCTTTATATTTCAGCTTAGATTTTGTGAGCAGTCGAAATTCCATGCTTAGTTTTATAACCGCGGGGCCTGGAGTCCAAATGGTCTCTGTGGATGATTTATAGGAAATTCTGATATCACCATTGGGATAAAGTAAGTATGACTAGGAAATGCCAAAACAACAGACCAACCCATTAATTGGTACCACAAGAAAGAGACATCAAATCAGATTAACTTACTCATCGAGACGGTTCTTTTGAGTACCCACAATATATGTTTTGGCTGAGAAATAAGAAAAAAATTAGTTATGCAAATTATCTGGAGACCTGTAATTTCAGCTATATCTGACAAACGGTACGGGAAGCAAACTACATATCAAATTTTAATATAACCACTATGACAGCCATGTTAATTTGTCGTGATATAACTATTTGAAAAAAAAACCTCTGTTATGCACTGATGTCCCACTCAATATTGCAGCGTAATCTTATAAACTGTTAAGGAGAAGAGGTCGAAAATATGTCATCAAGATGGCGGCCATGGGGCCATATTGAATGATATGACGTTACCATTTAAAACAATTCTAAATCTACCAATGTTCCACATATATTAGAAATTGTAAATATTTAATCTATACTATTTTATTATTTTTGTCACACTTGCTTGTAGCAAGGGTGTGGCTTTTTTTAAACAGGGTGTTACATAGGAGTTCAAATTCGCGTCAGTCCATCCGTCCGTCAGCAATTTACATTAAAAGTGAATATCTCTGCAGCAACGATAACTGTTATTAAACATTGCTGTCCTCTGTCCTCTGGATATTCTTTGAGTATACAGTGTGGTCTGCTGACCTTGACCTACTCTTTTCGCTCTAGTGACTTTGATATAAATTGACGTCCGTCCATACAAACATTTTCATTAAAGTGAGTTCTCTACAGCAGTAATAGTTGAGAGTGTCAAGCCTTTTATAGTAATTGTCCTCGCATTCTCTTTAACCTTGCTTTGTGGCATTGACCTACTTTCCAGTATTTTGACTGTGACAGACATATATATGACTTTACTCGAGCAGGTGTGACACAGCGTTTCAGCAGAACTAATGCTATGTTGGTTAAGCATATCGTTTTATCAATATCAAAACAGGATGAAGCAATATTGCTCAGCTGTGTTTGCCATATTCTTAAATGACTAGAATGCAGGTGAGACACCATTACTTGTTTGAGACAAAGTGGAATTCCTATAGACCATGAAAATGAGTTCCTCACCAAAGACATTTACAGTCAAATTGGTCTAAAATGCTTCGCAATAACGGTGTAGTGTATTTATCCGTCTAAGAGTGATGTTAAAGCACATGACATTCTCTATTCCGAATCACTTGTGTTTTGCATGGATAATGTACAAAATTTTTGCTTTCATATGTTAGGTAAGTGCACATGGTTGTTCATTGTGAAAACATGTATAATGTACAGTTCTAGCCATATATACTGTTCTCGCAATTGCATGTAATGTCATTTAAAAGCTGTTGACGGCTGTTGAATGGTTAATCATCGCAGGACGCATACATTATGAGTGCATTCCATAATTTTTTGCGTTGTGGGCATAAACTGGTTTTAAAAAAATTTAAGACAAACTATATTAGATTCATTTATCATTTAAAAGGGGGGTTCAACGAAAAAAATGTAACATACATTACATCGGAGGTGACTTTATTTGTTTTCAAATGTCAGTATCTGTGGCCCAATAATAGATTACTTAGAAAATATAACCAATTTGGAAATCTTACCTTATCTATTGCACTTTCAGAAGTCTTAAAAAGAATGTTAATAAAATATTTTGTAGGGTAACGTATGTAACAGACTGTTACAGCTTAACGCTGCTTTTCTCAGAGGGCTAACATGTTGCAAAATCCTTGCAAGACATTGGGCTTCAAGAAAAATATGGTCTACAAAATTCCCCCTGGGGGAAGGTTAACCATTTCCAGCCAGTGGCCTATATCTGATCTTGCCTCAGCCAGGGACACCGTCTATATATCAACTGATTCAATGCCCTTGTCCCAGTGGCGGCTGTGATTGCGCACTGAATAAAGCGTGTCAAAATCGCACGGAATGGTTCCTATAATCAGATAAATTAATTAATGTAATTTACACGTGCACGCCCGGTATTGTAAAAAAAAAGTACTGCCGCATTAATAAGAAACGCGAAAAATCGACTTTAAGTGCATCTTATCACGTTATTTTCTCTTGATATTTTCGATATGCGGATAGAAAAAGCTGCAGTGTTTTTTGACAAAATTTTCAGCCTGATGTTTTTGCTGTGTTTTTCTGTAATTAGATGGAATTTTGGCATATTTTTTATTCTTTTCTCTGGGGGAGTGTTACTGTTGATAGAATGGACATAAACTGACCCAGTTTATTAATAACATGCAACGGTTGACTAAATAATTCGATGTCGTTCAGGTCAGTGATCCCCGTGTTGGTTATATACTGAACAAAAGGGAAAACGCTACACCTGAATTGTTTCCCATTTATATGCAAAATAATGTAATCCAGTAAAGCAAATGAAAGTGTATCTGGCTGTTCAAAGACTGGGTTATGCATACAGTAAAAGGTTTACGGATGTTGTTCCGAGGAAACACATGAAAGTGAGAAAGAGGGCAAAGATCAGGAATCGATACAATCAAGCCCACAACTGACCCAGGATACCAATTGGAAAGTGACGCCTTCATAATTAGACATCACAAACGAGAGCCAAGAGGTCAGCCTTTTCCAAGCAGGGGACCACAAGGCATCAATAAACAGACGCGCACGAAAGCATAACAAAAACAAGACAGAAAAATTGCATTTAAATGTGAAAGGGGTCCAATTTTTCATGTTACAAATTTGAACAGAAATCTCACACAGTTTAGGCCTTCAGAAAATCCACTGCCAACCAGATCCGACTGAACGAAATTGTATTCTTATACATGTGAAAATCAAAAATATGCATCAATCGTTTATAAAAGCAACACAAGAAAGCGAGTTTTTCGTCAAATTTGCCAAGTTTGAAATTTTAACACTGAAAATCCATAGGAAAATCAATGTGTTGTTGCATCTTAGTCTGAGCACATTTCTGGTCGAGAAATGGTAGGGACAATGTCCTGATAGGTCTCCCTGATTTGGCAAAAGGAAGAAAGCTATCGAAAATCATTATAAATCGAAGATTACCAACTATTTGATATTCCCTGTTTATTTTGTCAAAGGGAGACATTTTACATTTTTTACACCTTTTATTAATACGAATTGATTTCTGAGCTTGGTTCAAGTGGTAATACAGTTTTCTTGTGTATTGATGCAACACAAGTATGATGATTTCTGATAAGCCTAATAATCTTTTTACGCATGCGCAATTGCAAAAATCAGTGAATAAAGCTTTAAACACAAAAAAGGAATTAACTCAGACATCAAACGAGCAAATTGGTGGAGCATCGATGAATCACTTGCTGGATGTCTTGAAAACATTATTAAGCTTTAGTAAATACTTTTCGTCCAATGCTTTCTTACAAAATATAAAATATTGTAGTGTAGCATTTTCACTATTGTTCAGTATAGTGTACCGTACATATAAAGTACTGCTGCATAAATTAGAATCGTGAATCAATGACTTTAGATGTACGTTTTCAATTTACATCAGAATGAGCTTTCAATAATCGTGAATCATTTCAGGCAGTATTTTGAGAAAAGATATTAGCTGGTATTACGGCTAATTTTTGCTCTAATAATTCTGATGGTAGAATTTGGGCATTTTATTCCACTTATTTGACAGTTGACAGGGATAATCCTGGGATAGGCCTAATCCATTTTGTTAGAATACTATCATTTCTGCTAAATGGACGCTATTTTAGCTGGGTCTCATATATGAGCTATTCAAAGCTCATGTCAATTTTCTCTAGTATAGATATTAAGGATTCTTGGTCCATCAAATTTTGCAAAGGGCCCATAGGAATTTCAAAAGGCCCATTAAAATTATGTAATCTGCATGTATTTGAATAGGATATGGGCCATTGGCCCATTTTAAGGGCCCATCATCATTTTGGTCCAGAATTATCACTGACTTGAATGTTACCATTGAACGAATGTATGTAAAAAGCTCAAATTAACTAATTACAGATAATGTATGGTTGACTATAATACTACATATAGTTGATATTGTTAAGGCCGTTTAACACTGTATAAGTCGTTTTATGAAACTGTCCATAATAGCCACATCACGCTGTTATAGTAGAAAATGCCCATACAAACATAGCAAACATTGTTTACCCGGATCAAACTGATCGTATTGGATCAGTTGGATATGTGTCTACGCTGATTGAATCGATTCTATCAACTGAATGGCAGTGCTTAAAAAATAAAACTGGCATGTACAAAGCAATCACGATTTTAAAATGTGTGATGCTTTTGACACTTACCTGTTGAAATTTAAGCCGTCACATGGCTGTTACACCGTTTAAGTTCCCCCCGCTTTTCAGAAAGCCTAAAAATGTCGAAATTCCCAAGAGATTAGGGGTCAGGGCAGTGGTAGTAGATTCTTCAAACAATTTTCTTCTGTCACTGCAGGATATTCTAAATGCAGATTTGAGCTTAACGTTCGGAAAAATGCAAGCAATAAAATAATATTCCAGATTTTCGCGTTTCTTCTTATTGCGGCAGGACTAGTATCTGTACATGCATGTTCACTTCCCATCACGGACTCTCTAAATCAACAGAGAATCCCTGTTCCCATGCAGAGAGAGAGAGAGAGAGAGAGAGAGAGATAGAGAGAGAGAGAGAGAGAGAGAGAGAGAGAGAGAGAGAGAGAGATGGAATCACACCGTGCAACCGGCTACTGTAATGACGGATTGCCCAGTTTCGAATCTTGCCTAGTTCCGAATCACATCATTATAGTTTCGTTGCAAACAACACATCAGCGTTAATATTTGAAAACATATTTTGTTTTGTTTTTGTTGTATAAAGCACGCAAAAATAGACTAGAATAAGATATAAACTATATAGATTTTTTACGTGCCTACTTCCTGTGATCTCACATGCGCGGATCCACAAGGTTTTTTCAGAGGGGGTCCAACTTTGACAAAGTTTTTTTTTAGTTGAGGGGAGGAAGCATCCACATACCACTATAAGCAGGGCCATCATCGGCCCACCAGCGACCATTTAAATGGCGTTTTGCTGACGTGCCGATGTTGGCCCAACATTGAATGCTGGCTTGTTAGCCAGGGGACCCGGACCAGTATTGCTAAGAAACCCTATAATTTTGTGGGATTTTTTTCAGGGGGAGTTCGGACCCCCTGAGACCCCCCCCCCCACCCACTATCTGCACATGATCTCACATAGTGTTAGTGGAACTGATAAAAGGGGGCACTATAGCTTTGATTTATTTCAGGGTGAACAAAAGGCAAAATTTTAAATCAATTACAGTTTTGTAGCTGTATGCTCAGCTAGCACATAACGTCGGGCCACCAACGGCCCACCAGCAATAGGCCATTGGGATGGCATATCGAGGTGGGCCGTTGGCGGGGCCGTTGTTGGCCCGACGTTGTGTGCTAGGTGGTTATGTAGAATTCCCTAGTAACTTCAGGCCAACGTTCTACAAATAATTTTCTTTGTTTGCAATTTGAGGGCAGCGTGTCTTACTTTTTAATCCGGTCGATTTATTCTTAACAGTCGAGCACGTGGTATTTGTTTTTATCACGTGACTTTGTTTTGGTTGCCGTGAGAGACCGCCCTTTAGGGTCACATGACCGTATACGTCACCCTATTTCCGTCTACAGCTCACGAAATAAACATTGGATACATCAAAGGATCTGCAAAAACTGACGATTTTGTTCGCTGTTTGTGAAGCGTTTCTGTTCCATTTCTTGTGTGGCTTGCTCGAAAACGACGATCGAAAGTGAGAAGATAAAGTTGAGGTAGATATTTTAGCCAATTATTGTTATATTAATTGGAAATCTGCAGTAATTGCAGGTTCTTGTTTTGCCAAAACATTTTTCTTGGTGACCTTCAACTTTCAGAATCGTCCATATTTTCTTCTCTAAATCTGGGTTAAGCGATATATTTGTGCTTTTGGGTCATGTTGGTTCAGTTAACTTGACGTTGTACCACCAGAAACGGAGACAGTTATGAAATGACACGCTTCCGTTTTGATGAAAATTGATTTTCTTTGTTGTCACCGACACTGCCCGACAGTGAGTTGTGTATTGATGTTTTGCCTTTGTGAGTCATATCTTCTTACTTCCTTTGTTTGTTTTACCGTTACAAGAACTGAGTTTATGGAGAGAGTTTTGGTGAACAGTGCTAATCTCATATATTTGACCTCTATTTTGCCATGGAACCATATTAACCACGGGGGTAATACCAATTTCGCTATTTTTGCTGGCGACCGGGACGGTACTGCGTAAAGCTGCTATCGACCGAGGAGTACGGTTTGCGACCGGTCGGTACGGCTGTCGACAGATAAACAAACCATCAAATTCGACGGTAAGTGTGCTAATTTAGTGTGCTCTACATTTTGGTGTTTAAACCGTTTCTTGGATAGCTTGCTATTGTTTTAAATGATTTGCAGGCCTGGCTATTAGCCTGTTTTAACGCTGGGCGTACTTCAACAGATATTCACCAAAAACTAAATAAAATCAGTATTCCCAAGAAAATTTGCAAACCGAGGAGATATGATGCAGATTTATCATAAACTTACATGATTACCTTTAATCTGTGAATGTGCATGTTGTTATATGCCTCTGTGGTATTTTTATATTTTTTGTGATACTGCTGTCGACCAACAGTAAATTTGCTGGGTACGGTTGTCGCCGTTTACTGGATACGGATGTCGACGATTCAACGAGAATGTAAACAGATTTCGTTGCTGGAGAATTAACAGTTTAACACTGAAAAATCTAACTTTATACGTCATTTAGTTTGTGGTCATGTTTTAGGACCCTGTCAAGTTTTTAGTCATACTTGGACCACTTCCAGTCTTCCTGGGTTGAACTAGCACTAAACAGCGGTTATAGTGTCTGGCTCAAGGAAATAGCTCACTGTCTCTGACGACTCTCGAACTATCTACCATTCGATCCCCAATCCAACGCTGTACCAATCTGAGCCGCCACTGTGATTGGTACGAGCCGTTTGGATTAACGTATTGGACTACATCTTGTAAGGAACTATTAATATGCATAATCAGTCATGTGTTTTCTAGTTTTGCAATTATATTGACGAGGAAGAGAGAGATGGTTGCTTTGGTTTAATTGTCTTCCCTATGTCATGTGACTGTGTTCTGCGGCTCTTCCTCGTGTAGCTGTGGGTTAGTCTGCATTGTGTGATTGTGCATTTCCTGGCCATGCTCACTTACTTCTGCATGTTAAATGTAAAGCTAAAAGACGGCAGTTTTTGCATATAAGTACAGCAAATGTTTGGACGTGTGTGCATTTGCACATTCTCATCCGAAATTACTGGGAGCGCAATGGCTCAGTGGTAATGAGCATGTCTAGAGACTGAATGGCTGCGGGTTCGAGCCTAACTGGCGTTGTGTCCTTGAGCAAGTCACATTAATCCTTGATTAGTAGTGGTTTAACCAAAGAAGACCCGTCCGGACATAACTGAAAAAGTGTTGAATCAAATCAAACAAACAAACAGAAACTTCTGCCAATGTGACCTGTGTTCAGACATTTTGTTAAGACTGGGTAGCATAAAATTATTTTTCTTATTTCCCAATCGAAATATTTGGTGTGGGTACTCAAAAGAACCGTCTCAATGAGACAGTTATTTAGAGTACCAACGTATGTTTAAACAGGTAGATAATATTTTACTCTCCAAAAATTGTTTATCTAAACCTGCATGTTCGGGCTGAACATGCGACAATAGAGACACTGAATGACCATTTTCTTGGTTTGTGCCTGATGTATGCTGCAAAGCCTCTATAAACCGTAATATTCTCGCGGTTATCCCATTTTCTGTTGACTTTCTGAGTATATACCGGTGATCACCAAGCAGGCACATAACCTTGACTCAAGATTGATTCAATGTATGGGGTTGAATCCATGTTGATTCTATGTTGAGTCAGCGATGTGTGCCTGCTAGGCAGATCAGCAAGTGCGGATCCTGGATTTCCTGATAGGGATTCAAATTTTCATAGAGGGGGGGGGGATTTGTTAACTTTACCTGATAGTTTTTCTGAAAATTCTTCATGAAAATGAAATAATTTTAGTTCAAAGCGAACCCCCTGAATCCCCCTGGACCCGCCATTGATCAGACGAGTCTATGTTATGGTAAAGCACGCAGAGGGGGGGGGGGGGGGGAGTAGGTCGTAGGGGGGTCTTATATATTTTGTGGGGGGATAAGGGGGCAAATTTTGTGTTTAGGGTGATGGGGGTGATTACCTCTGATAGAATGTATTGCGCCTACGCAGGTTTGGTGTGTGGTGGGGGGGAGTAAAAATTGGGCTTCTTCTTTTCGGGTCACTTTAGGATTTTTGGTGGTATCGCTACAATTTGAACCAGCAGATGCAAGGGTCCTGGTAGAGCATCCTGTCCCACGCTGCCCGAGTTGTACGTCCGTGCTTTTTGGTGTACACGTCAATTCGCCCCATACCCCCCCCCCCCCCCCCCCAATTCGCCCCATAACCCCCCCCCCCCCCCCCCCCCGCCCCGATAAGTACTTTATAATAATACCTTGTGAAACTAACATTTTATCGTGCCATGGAGATATTCTTAATTCGCTATTGGAACATTTTCATCACAGTGACGTCAGAGACAGAGTTTCTTCACTAAGACAGCTTCGAGCACCATTGAAGTAGATCTATTTTGATAAGTTCTATATGTTTCTATTATATTTTTAGCTCTTTCTCAATGCAATTTTGCACCCTTGGTTTGTTTCATGTTGGCCAGTATTCCTACATTTGGTTGACCAACATAGTAGCCAAGTAAGTCACCGAAAATCCAGGGATGTGCACAACTAGTGCTTTAACCTGAAGAGACACAGAACAGAACAGAACCGAAATATAATTAGGCGTAAACTATACAGTTTCAAGCCTAGCCTATTATTTTAGCAATAAACACAATTTACGGGAAGATGTCAAATCAGTCAAGCTTTATAATAAGAAGAAGGATAACAGACATGTACATGAACAATGGTCTTGGAATGATAATTATTTTAACGCAAATCAATCTAATCAGTCCTAATTTACAAGGATATAGTTGTCTACGCCCACTGGCTGGGATACTATCGAAGTTTGGCTCGTTTGCATGTATTGAAGTGTGACGCGTGTGGTATTGCCACAGTTGTGACTGCTTATAGGGACGCCTCTAGACAAAACACTATGAATGTGAATAAAGGCAAATCTTGATTTTTGACATCTACTTTTCTTTTGAAATCAGCCTAGACCTCTGATTTACTTTACTGGCCCGAGTTAGTTTAAAAAAACAACAAAAAAAAACAAGGGCAGGTGTTGTCACCAACGTGGGAGTCACCACCTACCGATACACCATTTTGGCAATTAAGTTACCATAGCAACGACACCACAATCAATTTTATGTGACGTCAAAAATGACGTGCATAACCAGCACCTGTTCACATACCACGTGTCATCAAGCTAGCTTTTATCTGGGATAAGTTTGTTTACGAAACAATTTGACTATTTCTGTTACCATAGTAAACTCAATGTTCTTGCAACGGCGAAAAAATTAAGTTCATAATTAGCATATTGCCACTTAATCACGTACCAAGTTTCATGAAGCAAGTTTGAATAGTTTTTTTTTAGTTATATCAGGGTCTAGATTACAGCGGACAGACAGATGAACGGACGGACAGTGAGCGGGTATACCTATAGTCCCTACCAGAGTAAACAGCGGAAGGATTCTTACAATTGAGACCACCGGGGTAGCTAGGAGAGCAGCTTAGCTGGTTAAATCACTTAACCATGCCCCTGCCTGTCTGTCTGTGTTTCTGTCTATCACAAACCATTTTGCTCGACTCGTTCCAATGTCAAAACGTTCCGAATGGTCGAATACAAAGAAAGAAAGTGGTTGGGATTTTGGACCATCGGTGTAGTTTAGGTTCTAAGAGGTCCTGGCTAGCCTGTCTGCATTGATGAATGTATGTATGTCCGTCATAAACCAATGTTGCCCTTGCTCAAGACGATAACAATTTGTATAAGCTTTGCGTTGGCCATTTTTTTGTAAAAGCTGATACTTGTAGGTGGGTATATCAAAAGTTCCGTTATACTGCAAAAGAAATTTCTCTTAAAATGTCAAGCGCGGATCCAGAAACGTTTGTCTGGAGAGCGGGCTATTATTGGCCCTACAGCGGTTTTGCCATTGAAATGGCGTTTCGCTGGCTGGCCAATTGTGGCCCAACATTAAATGCTGACTTCGTAGCTTTGCGAGTTTTAGTGGGCTCCGAACCAGTATTGCTATGAAACCCTATAGTATTGTGATTTCCCATGGGTCCGCACCCCTCCCCCTCTGGAAATGCGCATGAATGTACAGCAATCCCGAGAATCTCACGACATCCCTAGCATGTGGCATAGTAGCACAAACAAATCACATGTGTCCAATATATACGGATCAAGAGGAGGGGAATGGGGTTCCGGACACCCTACATACACAGACAAACACACACACATTCGCGCGCGCGTCTTGGCAGATCACAGAGATGTAGGTTTGCTTAGAAATACAGGTATTCACCCCCTCCCCCCCCCCCCCCCCGACAATTCAAAAAGCTGTCCAACCAGCATTCTTCCGTCCGCCAGCGAAACACCTGGTCCCCTCCTCTTGAAGCAACAATCTGGATCCGCGTATGCAATTATTTTAACCTTACAGTTTGTA